>OZ007532.1:3857394-4057190 GCA_963931895.1 Eupithecia pulchellata
GAGTGTAGTGTTGTGTGTGATGACAGTGTGAATGTGCGTAAACCTAGTGTTAAAAAACAATATAGTGTTAAGTGTGAGAAAGCTACAACGCCCACGTTTAGCAAGATTAGGTTTTTAAGCGATAGTGATTAGGTTCAGTATCTTACTGTGTTTAAACTTAGTTATAAGAGCAAAATGTCGGTATCATACTGTTTTTACTAACAAAGCATTGTTTAGTTAAGTCTATCACCATGTATCACTATACAGTATACATTTTCGCTAATTAACCCAACTTTACTCACGCACTTCATCTCGCGCCCCGGAATATGTACGGTTCGTACAATAAGTAGCTACGTAAATGCAACTCAGCATTTTACGTAGTTGCTAGCTACCGTGGGACAGTTCGAAGCGCGACGTGCGGTCGCGTCGGTCCACATTAACATCGCGGATCAATAACATGTCTTTCCCATTATTATTATTTTAAATATTTCTTTGAATAAATCGTGTGCAGTGTTAAAACCAAAATCTTTTCTTTGATGTCCTCAACATATATTTTATTATACATAGAAAATGACCAGAACACCCTGAACAAATATCTGCAGATCGTACAAACATTTGTCCCGAGGCGAGAATCAAACCCGCAACTCACCACAGAGGCCGTCGACCACTTAGGATTAGCAGCATCCTTTTTCACATTATTTCTTTATTTCCTTTCCAGCGCGTTGAGAGTTTAATTTGAGACCTTTCATTCCACATCATGAATTCATGAGTAGGTAATAACCCCTAAAACGTAACCAGTAGTTGTAGTTACTATATAGTTATTTTGTGCCAGTAAGCCTAGCACAGTGATTATTGTCTAGGGGTACAACAGAGAAAATTTCGTCGCTACGTCATTGAATGCCTAAAATATTTGATATTCATTGTTTTAACTTAAAGGGCTACATCATCATCATCATCAGCTTATAATAGTCCACTGCTGGACATAGGCCTGCTGGCGATGAGCGCCATTGATGGCATGATTTATGGAAAGTAAAAACAATAAAATATAGACAAAACAAACTTATTTTTGCAAGGAGGACCAGAAAACGGTCTCTGTCTATATGTATCTCTGAATATATTAATAGTAGTTGTTATTGTTTTATTCTGTTAACTACTGTAATTTTCCATGGTTAACAATGGAAAACAATGTTATCTCCAAAAGTTTTAATAGCAGTGTATACAACAAGGCACTTCTTCAAACATAAAGAGGAAGAGTCCCAAAATAATAATAATCCATCAAGTTATAGATTATTATTATACTAACTACATCTCATACTATCACATCGTGAAGCAATGTCTTTTGACTTTGATTTGTGTATTCTACTAAGCTACTAAGCTATAATAAGCCTACAAATTCGTTCATAAATTCTGAATGCCCTCACAAGAAATATTCCGAAGTCCAACAATAAACCCCTTAGTTCTTACTATAAACAATGGGCTGGACCCACGTCCTTAAAGCCCACAATAGGACTAAGTAGGATCATGGACCTTGCCCTTACTAATTCAGGGGCTAAAGTTCCATAAAACGACATTAACTTGTTCCGTGAATTGTACTTAGATGTTAAGTTAGAAGTAGTTTGCATAAGATGCTATTTGTGGACATGAGGCCTTTTGAAACGCGCGTTTTGTAAACGCGCGTTTTAAAGACTCTCTATCTTTAAAGACTTCCGTATTCACCTAAACGTAAGCTTGTATTCAAACGCGCTTTTGAGATTAGTCCAGATGGTTTTTATAACGCTTTACGAAAACGGGTGGTTCAAAACGCCTCATGTGGACTAGCTCTAAACTTGTAAATATAGGTATTTTACTTACAGGTTAGTGCAGTCAATCAACAGATAACATTTTACTGACTATACTCCAGCCATTCTCTATGTAGGTATTATATTGTAAACAAAGCCCGATACAAAAATCCAAAATTGTTTTTATTGTGTACCAATTTTAATGTTTCTTTCCCTTTTGTGCAAAAAAAGAACTGTTTGAGACTCGACTATTGAGTGCGGATCTTAGATATTGTAAAAACATCAAATTATTGCTCTTACATCGACAGCGAGAAGAGACGTCTTGAACAAAGTAAAAGAACGAAGGAACACATTTAGTTGGCTCACAACTATTAGTAAAAAAAACATTAGTTGTAAGAAAATAATCTTACATATCAAAAATAGAGCCATTTGCGCACTATCCTTGTTTCAACCTAGTTCCTTACTTTCCTGACCTTTGACATCCTCAAAACATTCTCAAAACTCTGTCAATTTTATTAAACTACTGCTGTGTGGATTATCCAGTATTATTTATTTATTATTACTGCTACTATTTCTACTAAAGAAAATAAAGCAAATACCTAACCCATGATAAAGAGCGATTAGTTATATATGACGTGATCATGATATCACGAATGTATTTGATGTGTTTTATGTTTATATCTGGTCGGTAGCGATACCCTTAATTACTGGGGCCACATTCGTCACCACCGTAATATTACGTCGGCCTACTAAGCCAAAGCCAGGGATACATTATGTTTCAATATTTACTATCGAATATCTATCACGCTGCTTCTAGTCACTTTTATTTTGGTTTCTTATCAAGAAAATTATAGGTATATAAAAAAATTATAATTAAATAACCAAATTAGAACTAGTATTTACAATTGAAATAATTGAGCTAACTGCAGACTGTTGCAAACAAACAGAAAATAAAGTAGATACCTCATGAGTCACGAGATGGATAAACTACCTTACATAGAAGTAGGAGTGTGGTGTTATTATAAATAAATAATCCTGGACAATTCACACATCATCTAGCCCCAAGCAGAGCTTGTGTTAGTACTAGATGACTGATATATACAATATGTCCACAGCTAGGTAGGTACCTAGCTTTAAATAATGATTCGTACGTATTCTTTTTTCAAATTTTAGTTTTTATGGGAATATTTTTTATTATACATTATGAAACGACTAGAACACACAGAAATAAAATATCTGCAGATCATACAACATAGTTAGATTAACGGTTTATGTAATTCTGTTAAAATAACGTTTAGCCGCGATTCAGTAACTATAAATTCTCCTCTAAGATCGCAACTATGCAGCAAAGTCAATCTATTAGACTTAAATGATCGCGACGGAGATACTGCAACGAAGATGCAATAGTAAGTGAATCGCGGATGCGCTAAATTCGTTGCGTTATTTTACATTTAATTTAGCTTTGGTTCGTTTTCCGACTAAGACGGAGCCTTTTTACACTATTTTCATCCAAGCGCGTTACACATCACGACAAGACAGCAGGGCGGAATCAGACGAAGGCATATTTATACACGTTGTTACGTCACATGGTTTGGGCAATGAATCTCCCGTCATAGAAAATAAGGCCCCTGTGTAGTTATTGTTGTGGGTAAAGTTTATTCTTCATTTCTCTATTCTTTTCTGGGTTTATGACACCATTATCATAAGCCCGGAAAAAATATAACTTAAAGTTTTTTCACAACGAAATAAACTAGTTTTCTACGGTTTTTAACGTTAGTTGAACGTCAACTTTAACGCGTTAAAATACTGTCAACCGCACACTCCTACAAAATAAAAATTAACTTGTTTTTAACCAACAACTTTTTGAGGACTTGATTGTTTTTATTTGTACAAAATAAACTTCACAACTAACATTTGTTCTTAAACACATTTATTACAAGAACATAAGTCTTATTCCCGTAAACAAAAATTGGCCCTCCAAGAATTTATTCTGTTGTCGCGCTTGAGAAAAATAACCCGCAAATATTAGCTTAGGTCGCATCTGCGGATAGAGGGCGAGTTATTACGTCACAGGTCACGTGGCGCGTAACATTCCTCGCCCATCACGCATCCGGCGAGAATGTGGCGTGGGTAGCGCAAACGATCCACGCACCGATTGCAAACGGGCAGCGATCAAGCGACAATATGCAGGACCAAGAAACAACTAGGAAAATAAACAATATCCCAATCATTGCGAGGGCTTACGCACTATAATAACAAATATTTAAGAACCAACTTTCATCTTATCTTTATCTTATCTTCTGGTCGTTTTCTATTTATAATAAAAAAATCTCTGTAATATATTATATTAAATATATCAGTTATCTAGTACCCATAACACAAGCTCTGCTTAGCTTGGGGCTAGATGATACTGTGTGAATTACCATCATTATTTATATATTTTTTTATTATGGATCAAAAACCAAAACATTCCTAATCCGCTTTTAGGAATCCATAGATAACAGTTTTCTCAGGTATGAATAACTTCATACCTACGCATGATGTTCCGCCAATACAAACTGAGCTCGTAGCAACCCCGCTTCATTCATAATGAGATACGCATGGATTACAAGCACGAATTAATAGCTATAACTTCTGTCGTGTTGCTAAAACTCATGGTAACATTCCTTCAAACTTTCGTAAGCAATCCGAACTTCCGCACAACTAGTATAATAGCTTAAGCAACCTAGACCTCCCTGAAGATTCGAGATCACTTTAAGAACGTAGTAAGCTCAATCCCCAAAGTATTGGGATCATAGTTTAATAGGTAGGAGTCCTCGTCCAACGACCTGTGGTGACACAGTTCATGATAAGGTGAGCAGCGCAAGCGTGTTTGATTAAGCTTTTTCAATAGCTCCAGCCAGCAGTCACGACCCAATTCCCGGGTCCCAAGTTCTAGGTGAGGATAGTTACTCCTTCCCGATGAAGTCCAAGTCTCAGGAGATTAAAAAAAAGCAGCCAACATTCAGTATGATACAATACAAGCAATATCCAGCCATGCATGGAATGTGGAGCAGGTGACGTCAGGAGATCCCTTTCCTACCATCTATAGAGCCCTCGTCAAGATTCGGTCATCATCGTTTGAAGAAGAAATATTGACAGCGCATATCCGTCAGTTACTTAACCCGCGGTCAGCAAACCTATCCGGCCTATTAGAGACACTTGTGCCAGGTAATGGTTTATTAGTGGCCCGTCTGCGCGTCCTCTAATTTGTTGTTTTTTCCTCGACAGTGTGGTCGTAGCTCAACAGTGAGCATTAAGAGAATGAGCGTCGTTTGCGGGGAATTTCATTAGTCATTCCCTTGCGGCGGTTTCCATCCAGTTCCAGTTTCCATCATAGATTCCGTGCCCGCCACGGATACTCCGCAGACAAATATGTTCAGAACGGGGTTGAATTTACAATTGGATCCTCATTCTTTATTTACTTTTATTATACCGATTTTATTTCTTAAACAAAAGGGAGATAGAGGGTCTTAGTAAAGGCGAAAATGGCAATGTTAGTTGATAGGTATACCCGCGTGTGAGGTTTCGTTGCAAAGGCCTATACTTTCCAAACATAATAATTATTAAAGTTAAATAAAGTTTACTATTCTCAAACAATTAGTTTTAGGTAATTATGTTTTCAAAAACTTCCGTTTCAAATTTTATTATAATTTTTAGTAACTGTCCCAGAGCCGGATGGATGGATGTCTTGTTCTTCCAATCCGAAATTAAATGAAATTAATCGAAATTAAAAGGGTATACCAACGAAGGATTGCGACGACAGATAGTCGTGCCGTTTAAAGCATCAGCACCGGTCAATGGAGGTGTTCATACGACTCGATTAACTGTCATTCACGACTTTTTGTGACGATAAATTGCAAAATGTGAACAGATAGGAGATGTGTGTCATTTCTGAAACGATAAAAATTATTGGCACGCACGGCCTAACTCACATTACTGTCATAAACCGTAAAATGTCGCCATGATCAAATGGGAACAACTAGACGGTAATCGTTCGACAAATTAATAGCGTCAACACAATCACGACAAACAGCCGTATCAATGAGAACCAGTCCTTTCGACAACGGTCCGCTCGCGATACAGAAGGTTGCGGGTTTGATTTTTGTACGATTTGCGGATATTTCCTTGGTCGTTTTCCATGTATGATAAAAAATATCTGCCTATGGAATATATTTTATGAAGTATTAGTCATCCCATCACCCATAACACAAGCTCTGCTTAGCTAGGGGCTAGATATTAATGCTGTATGGATTGTTTAGCATTATTTTTTGTTTAATAGGAAAAGCTAAAGTCGATAGTGGTCCAAAGATAATTTAAGGTCACGACACAATGGAAACACGACCCCTAAATGTAGTACTTTTTCTACTATTCGACTCGATTCAGTGTTCATTATATTGAACATTCATGCATTCACTTTTCAAAAAATATTTTTAGAATAGGCGTTCATAAATTAATATCGCTACCCGTTGCCGTTATAAATCACGTTAACTTATCAATTTAATAAAGCGTTTTATTCACGTCCGATTTCACTGTTAACTGTTTTGATATTAATAGGTTTCATATATATATCTAAACTTATATTATAAAGAGGAAAGATTTAATTGTTTGTTTGGATTGAATAGGCTCCGAGAATGCTGAATCGATTTGAAAAATTGTTTCACCATTAGAATCATACATTATCTCTGATGAACATAGGCTGTAGAATATATTAAAAAAGTTTGGGATCCGTATGAAAACTTAAATAATGTAACCCAGCGTGTGTGTATGAAAATTTTTGATAGATTTGAAATTTTTGTTAAATACCCGCGTTAAGACGGGGCGGACTGCTAGTTTATATCCTGTTTGTATTTTTCCACATTTTTTTAAAACTGTTCTTGTCACATTCGCAAAAACAGCACAAAGTAACTTTATCGTATAAAGTATAATTTGATGTTTCCTTTCCGCGAGAGAACAAAGAAAATCATATATTGCGGTACCATCTCTAGGGCGCTTTTGCCTTGCTCACTCAACTTGTCATTTATAAGCAATCGTATTATTAGCGAAAAGGGTTTTAACGAATTTATCCGGCCTTATCTGATCTGCGAAGCACTCATTGTGCTTTGTTACGAAATGATTCCGGAATTAGGTCAGTACCATTGCTAGTGGCCGTCAACGTCAAATATTATTACAATTGACAAAAGTCATAATATTAAGTAAATATTCAGCAAATTCACACAAAAACCTAATTTCACACAAAGTAAAATAATGACAAATCACCACTATTATTTAGACTTATCAAATTTCCTTAAAAACCTAAGTCAACAGCCATTCTGGCAATGCTGCTTGTAATCCCACGTTAAATGGCAATTGTCAATGTCAATTCGTTGACCAAAATAAAAGCCTTACGATCAACTGTGGACTCTGTAAAGTTGGCTCGGGGCTATATATTTTATTATTAATTAGGTATATATATAAATTGCGTGCGTGTTAATATATTTTATTTAAATTCTTATTTAAACCTTTACTTACAAAGAAAATTACAATTAAATAACAATATTTTATGTATTAAAAGGAATAAAGTGATACTGTTTTTATTTCGGTGATATCTTTAAGTTGGCTTTTTATTATTATTAATTAGACTGATTACTGAATCAGTTAGGTACCCTAAACTAGTATTCAATAATTAAGTTTTACTGATGAGACCGATTGCGTAGAAAGCTTAAACTTCACTCACATCACTTCAAATATATAAAACCCTTAATTTGCGTTTTTAAAAACTTATTCACGACTAAAAGCAATTTTTTGGGACTAGTAAAAAACTGAACTATTCACGCTGGCCGCAAAACTTTACACTACGTCAAACAAATAAAGAGTTTTAGGGAAACGCTTTGAGCTAGACTATCGTTTCGTTTTAATTTTATTTTGTGGCCCATTTTATTTGAACATGAAAGAACGTGTAGCAAGTTTTCTATTTGATAAATTTACGACAACGTTTTATTAAACCTTATAAAACCTTTACTAACAAAGAAAATAACAATTACCATTTACAATGTAGCTAAATGCAGACTGTTGCAAACAAACTACAGTAGCATAGTAGCTCAACTGATCCGTTATCAATAACAGTCGGAAGCGTCCCCAAGATGCTGGCTGCATTGCATCGATGTATGGCAATACTGAGGCTCAAGTAAATCGCCTCTATAAACATAAAGTTCGTAGATCCACAAAGAAAATAACTATTTTCTAACCTAAGTATAAACAAAACATTGATTCAGCAGCGTATCATGTAAAATAGTATTTGTCTAGGTCTAGAATAGAGGTCGTTTTTCTGTTTATATTTTATTGAAATAAATGACCTTTCCCAAAGGGTTTTTGTCGATACGAACTTGACCTTTCGATCTAAAGACGTGACTTTCTCGCCTTTCGACAAACTCGACCCTTAGTACAAATAAATAAACATTATAAGAATTAATTAGTCGCCGCCATTTAACACCCACGACCCTTGTGCGGTGGTCGCTAGTTCGCTTCATTAACTCCACTGTTGAACAGGGACAAATCTTTCCGTCCAAATAATATGTCAACGTCAACCAACTCCAGCCAAATTCGATGTGAGAAGTCTGTTAACAATACACAGAAAAAAAACGTGCTTGGCGTGTTATTTGTTGAAATAGATATTTAATTTTTCCATTAACGAAACACTACACTAGTGTTTCGGCAAGCAATCCAAACAATCATGTTTTTCAACAACGTATGACCAAGTGAATTTTAGGTTATGAATGGGTGGTTTGTTTCCATTCATTTTAAATTGAACTTCTGTCGAGTGCAGTAGGTATAGACCCTCCCATTAACGAAGCACTACACTAAACTGCAAGCAACTCATGTTTTTCGACAGCGTAAAACCAAGTGAATTTTAGTATTAAACATTTTACATCGAACTTCTGTCAATTTCAGTATAGACCCTCCCATTAACGAAGTACTATATACATACACTAAAGCGCAAGCAATCTAAACAATCATGTTTTTCGACAGCGTATAGCCAAGTGAATTTTAGGATATGTGTGGGGTGGTTTGTTTCCAAATATTTTACATCGGACTTATGTCGAGTACAGTATAGACCCTCCCATTAACGAAGTACTACACTAAACTGCAAGCAATCTAAACACTCATGTTTTTCGACAGCGTATAACGAACCCCCCATTACACCGGAACAGACGGGCCAGTCTATAACGTTTTTTGCCCACAATGCCCACTCTCTATCTCTATAAATCTTTGTAAGTGGATCGTTACTTGCTTTGGTCAATTCACGTCTGGAACCTACGCGTCCAGATTTTTTATTCATCCGTTTTTCAGTAAGTTAGTAACGGATTTTGAGGATTTATAGGGTGAGCGGCCGTTTGGGCAAGATTACGGGGAGTCTTTGAGGGGATTGTCCATAATAAAATTTATATCCAATTGATTTTTGCCCGGATTATACCCAAAGGGTGTTAGTTGGTCTAATAAAATCACCCCATCCCAATGAACACGAAATTAGCTTCTGCCTGGGTTAGTTTTTCAGGAATATTATAGAGGGTATTTCTTGGATTTATAGGATCAAAGTAATGTATTATGTATTCAGTAGTTTTTGCGTGAAGGAGTTATAAAAAAACCTCCATCCATTTTCAAAAGCATGAAAAGCTATTTGAGCCATGGTTCTCTTAAACGATGCAAAATTTATTTTTATCCTAACTGTTAAGAATTTTTATATAAACCCGTGTACAGAAATTAAATAATATATAAACCATCTAACGAAACGTGTTTTGATGATTTTCAGCATAAGACACTTTTTTAAAGTGATAAGTCTTTTTTAAAGTTCTCGAAAATTTTCAAAGGTTGTAAAGCCATTTCTTGGTGACACTTTGAAATAAACGGAGAATGCTTCTCTATTACAAAACCTTTTTAAAAACATTGCTTTTTAAAAACAGTGCTTTCTTTTTAATTAAACTAAATGGATGAGATCGAGGTCACACAGGTTCAACAAACAAACAAAATCATGGTTTTTAAACTTACGAAACATTATTTAAAAACAACATTATACGAGCGTACAATTGACCATGAATTGTACATGAAAGCAAAAATAAATGAAATTTGTGATGTGAAACTGCCCTCTGATTCAAAGTCCGTTTTAGAGTTTGGAAAAGCTATACCTATAAACCCTATAATGCCGTGCGGTGCCGGCACAGAATTTCACCACCCCATCTCTTCCCGTGGGTGTCGTAAGAGGCGACTAAGGGAAACACACCGGGGGGCGGGCAGCAGCGTCCTTTGCAGAATAACTCCACCGAACTGCGATCCCCAACCCACATGCCCAGCGTGGGGGTTATGGGCATTAACCCCCAAATGATAATGCCATCTATGGCGCTCATTAGGGGAGGCCTATGTCCAGCAGTGGACTATTATAGGCTGGTGATGATGTGATGATGATACCTATAAACCCTATTCTAAGAAAACATAGTCGCAAAAGGCAAACGCCTCAATTAATTTATAGCCTCTTGATGTCACTTGTAAGCCGGTAACAATAGAATGATTGAAACACATGAGACATGCAAGATACCAGCGGGTATTGTATACAAACAATGGCATTATCTGGCCTAGACGTGTACCGGCCTACGGGATCTTGCCCATTTATGTCTTGAAGATATTAGGGATATTAAGAGGGTTTGGGACAGACAGAGCTATGTGTTGAGGGGTAAGACTTTGTATGGGTTTTAGTCGTGCTTTGGTACGGGGTGTTGAAAGCCCATTTGAACAGTAATAGGGATTTCTGTTATTATAGTGAGTAAGCCTTCGCATTCTAAATAAACCTAATTAAAGGATTTAACTACTTACGGACTTATTATAAAAATTTCATCATTTATTTTCAATAAACGCTATCTATCTATTTAGGAAACTAAATAATGTCCCAAAAAAATAACAAAATAATATTGTCTTAAAAATTTTCGATTTCCGGTCGTCCCACAGCCATGCCACAAGGAACAAGGACGTAAAGTACCCTAAATATTGTACATAGATAATTTTTCTTAAAGAAGGCTTAATTTGTATTTTAAAAACAATTTATACTATATTTATACCAACCCAAGAACAAACGCTGCCAATTTGAAAAAAATTACAACAAATGTTATGAATGAAAATACGTTTATTATTCTCTATTCAACCCACCACACGAATACAACTTAAGGTGACGCTTTGATAAACAATTAGTTAAAATCTACAAACTATATTTTGTTACTTGATTTTCTCGTATACGCATTCCGTCTTCAACTTTTGAAACAGTGAAGAGATGATAGAAGGCGCTCATTACGGCGATCCGGCGGAAAACTAGGGGCGACTCTAGGATCGGAAACTCACCGGAAACAACCCCGCGGAGCCGCCGCGCCGTAAAGAAAAATATAGCATCTTGAGTAATCCCTGCGCTAAAAACTGGCACTAGGAATAAATAAACAAATCATAACTAAACTTTAAGGAGTTTATTTCATTCATATTTTGGGAAACCATCAGCTTACTCTACAGAAACGGGTGATTAATTGAGCTTGAAGTGAAAAGCTACAGTTTTTGATGCATTTTTTGCTTTTATGCTTTATGTGGAACTAGCAACGGGCGAAATGACGGCCAAAACCGCTACTTCGTCCGCGTAGAAGTCAAAAATGGTTCGAATGATTTTTTAACATGATTTTTTAACATAAAAAAGGACTCATTTACAAATACAAATCGGTTCAGTTGTTTAGGCGTGAAAGACGGACACACCGACAGAGTTACTTTCTCATTTATAATATTAGTAAGGATGTCACAACACATCACAAACGATACCGTAACCTCAAATATAAGGGCTTATTACCCGAATTTAGCGAAAATAATGGCCGTATGTAAACGTAAAAATAAATGTAAACGGATACAGAGTAAACCGTTACCATGGATTACAAGGATTTTTCACCTCTTAATATATTCGCACAATCGCATCACAAACCGGCTTATGCGATCGAATATGTTAATGTCATTCGAATCATTTGTCTGATTAACATTAATGGGATTTTCTTCCAACCTTTGTTGGAAAACATTTTTTGTATTTTTATTATGTTTTATATTTGAACGGGTTGTTATCATTAAATACTTATAGGTATACTAATATTATAAAGAGGAAAGATTTGATTGTCTGTTTGTTTCAATTGGCTTTGAAACTAGTGCACCAATTCGGAAAATTCTTTCACCAATAGAAATTGGTGAATAAGGTTCTACCTACATTATTCCTGATGAACACAGGATTATAGAATATTTTTCAAAAAGTTATGCATCCGTATGAAAACTTCAAGTAGCCCAAAGTGTATGTACATAGGTGTAAAAATTTATAATATAAGAAATTTTTGTTATATACCGTGCGAAACTGGGACTGACTGCTATTAGGTATGTAATAATAATTATCAATTAATTTCGGTATTCAGTATTAATACGGCTTTTTATATACATTTTATATTATAAAAATCTATTAAAACGCTGGCGAGTTTGAACTAATTGTTCTTCCTTACGTTCCTTACTTAAAATAAATTAATACATTTTGTACAGCAACAACACTTGGAAAACACTGAGGCAGATAATATTACATCGTATAAAGCACTCCATAGCAAGTTTACGTCTCACGAATAAATAATGTACAAGTAAAACGACGTTTATGTCGTTCGCATGTTCCGGTATTTCTTGAAATAAAGAGAGCTTTCTTACCCCTTATTCATATTACTATGCTAACTTAAAGCATTGCTATTTCTCAGTCTATCTATCGACATACAAGTCCGAAGGACAAATTACTTAGCAACAATTTTAACAATTAACATGGTGAACATTATGAATAACCCGATTATTTATTATGAAAAAAGGGCTGGTCCTTATAATACTTATACGAACAAAGTCAAATTCTAGGCATTGCTATTTCTCAGTCTATCTATTGTCACACTCAGTCAGAATGATAAATTACTTGGCAACAGTTTTAAGTTGAACATTATAAATAACGCGATTATAAATTTTGTAAAAAGGGTTGTTCCTCAATACCTTAACGACCGACCTTTACGATAACAGGAGTAAGTAAATAAAAACTTGACTTTTACACATCCCTACAAAAAATCACGTTCGAAGACGTTTTGTTTCCACATACAGCCATTTGCAGTCTACATTTTTTTAAGATACACTCCCGCTCCCATTCTGCGTCATCCATGACCTTCCACTTCCACCACCACCGCCTTTACCAGTTCAATTCTGGCTGTAGGCTTCCCCTGATCGCTCTTAGGAGGTAATTCCTTCCCCATGCCATGCCATCGGGAAGGAAGCGTGATGGATTAATTACTTTTTGACCTGCGCCATTGCTAATAATTGATTTGAGTAGATACATTTCTTTAATATGACATGTCTCTATTTTTTAAATAACTAGGTATCGATTTGTTTGCTATAATAAAATCTGCCTATTAATTTTACTGAAGATAATATTTTAATTCTTAGCCTATGTTTGACGTAGGTACCTATGCTATGTACAAATAATATTTATATATATTTTTTTATTTTTATTAATAAAGGTTTTAGGTACCCTATTTTACGTACGTAATTAAGGTTTTATAATAATTTTTGACGTTTTGGGATTTATTAAATTTGTAAGTACAACAAATAAATACAGTAGTTTAATTTAATTATTTTTCGAGGACCTCTTAACATCCGAGAATTTGAGTCTACCTCTAGGTAGCTAGTAAAGCCTCGGAGTGTATCAAGATAATTATTTATTAAGTATTTGAATATTATGGGTAATATTAATTTTCTTTGATTTTAAATTCATGTTGCATTTGTAAGACTTGTTGCATATAGCATTAGGTGTCACTGGAATAATAGTTCAGTCGTGTTTCTATACTAATATTATAAAGAGGAAAGATTTTATTTGTTTGAGTTGAATAGGCTCCGAAACTTTTGGACCGATTTGAAAAGTTCTTTTAACATTAGAATCCTCATATTTCCCTGATGAACATAGGCTATAGAATATTTTCAGGGATCCGCATGAAAAATTATTTTTTTGTTAAATACCCGTTCGAAGCCTTGGCGGACCGCTAGTTATAAATAAATACAATAGAAAACCCACTACAAACCCAGCCACAGATCGACGTACCGTTTATTTGCCACACACATTTACAGAGCTAAGATTCCTTGTCTAGATTACAAGATGCAAAAGTAGCTATAATTTATGATGAAATGATCCAGAACTGCGCCACATTTGGCAGATGAATTTGCATACATGTCCAAGTTTCCCCGTACGACACCTTCTTTTGCATCTCTTAGGATAATGGATGCTGTTCCGAGTTGAGTTACCGCGAACACGAGACGTTCTCGTCTTGAATTAACATTTCTTCTTAAATTTTTGGTGGATTTTTACCTACGAGAGTGGAAATACGTGACTTAATCCAGTGTTTTGCCTTGAAAAAAGCCTTAAAACCAGACTAAAGGCTAAAAAAATTGTCTATGACTTTTCCGAGTGCACAAAATTTGACGTGTCTTAATATCGCATGATGCTGCCTCTAGCTAGCATTAAAATTGCATATTTTAAAATGAAAAAGTGGTTATTCGTATTTATTCATACCTATCTGTAACAGATCTATCATAATTTGGTATTGCGGACTCTTTTTAGATATTGATATCCTGTAAAACTGTAGCATATCACTTTGCTCAATCAGTAATTTTCACACCGCACGCGTTATAAGGTTTTTTTTGTTTTATTTTCATACGTTGGGTAACATTATTGAAATTTTGGTATGTATCCCTTACTTTTTTGAAATAATTCTATGCCCTATGTTCATCAGAGATAATGTAGAATGATTTTTTTCAAATCGGTCCAGTAGATTCAGAGCCTATTCCATACAAACAAATAAACAATCAAATCAGTTACTATAAACTAATATTATTACCCTTCGAACGTGGAACACGCTCCAGGAGATGATTGTCATGGCCGCCACGCACGAAGGAATAAGAGGAAAGACGTCATTTCAAAAAATAAATATTCTTTCAAATATAAAATCTGAAATCTTTTACTCTAATGCATCAACTGAAGCAGCACGTTTTGCAACTTTACCCACTTCCATTGGAAAGTAACTGAATGTATTTCCTCTGAACCAACAATTTTGTAAGAAACTTTATTTTTCGACGGAACGGAGAGGGTCGGGGAAACCCGAACCTCAACAATAGAATATCTATGTGTAACGGAAGCAAGCGTTTTCAATATAATTGTTACTTAATTACCTATAATTTAAGCTTCGCTTGATAAAACTTTCCAAGAATTGGGGAATGATGCATTTCATTTATAATTCTAGTAATTTCGCATAAATTATGAGCTCACTCCACCAAAAGCTTTGTTTCTACCACCTTTTGAAATTTAGTTATCGATATTAATATTTAGATACAGATCTGAGACCTTTCGTTTCACGATATTAACGAGTCGTCCTTTTTTTCTGGTTTTATGTTTTATGTCTGCACATCGCTATTATTCTCTATAGCCAATCTAAACGCGTTTCACAGATACTACAAGACTGCTACGTGGAATTGGACAGAACCGTATTTAAAACACGTTGTGACGCCAAAAAGAAAATCGTCGATTTGTGCTGTCACAAATCGACCATTTTCTTTTTGGCGTCGCTTGTTTCTTTACAAATGATGCCAAAAACAAGTTTCATGATTTCGGAATACCCATAATTTAATAAACAGTAATCCGAACGAATGTTTGAACGCTACCCACACTCGTTCCGTTGCTAATCCCGACCACCTTTAGCTGCTCGTTAGTTGCTGTCTAGTCGAGTTATAAACAGCTATTATTTATCCACGAGTTACAAACTGGCTCTACATTGGCTGTAGGGCCACGGCCGTACTGCAAGCGTCTATGTCGACGCGAAGCGCTTAGCTACCGCGCAGAATTCGACCGTCAATTAGAGCGAAGATTAGTGCCGATCTTGTGCGAAGAACAGGGTCCTTAGCCAACCGGCATTCGCTATGAAGCGATTCGATTTTGAAAATTCTTATCGCTCTAGCGATGGCAACCTTCAAATGGATTAAACGTCAAGATTTTTGGTAGGCAATGTACGAATATTTTGATTTCACCAAACCGATTGACAACATCGAACGATCACTTCCATCAAATTCCTAGCCAAGTGGCAGTTTTGAGAAGCGACTTCACGTAGTTGTCTATTCTCTTGATGGATACACTAGCGAACGCTAAGACCCTGTAGAAATCGAATCGAAACGGCGATTTCATAAACAGCTGTTGGAATTACGTCAAAATTTTAGGTAGCCTTGCGCTAGCGTGGATGTAGCATTCACGATCGCACCCTTGTTTCCCTGTGTCCACGAGGGATTAAAAATATACTTAACAACGAAAAAAACAAGATAAAGCTTTTGCATATGATCTGCAAAAATTCACACATTTGGCTTCTAAGGGCGAGAGTCGAAAGAAATTACAATACAAACTAAAACGTCTATTGTCAAAATGCAAAATAGTTTTGAATTTCTGTTATTTACTCCAATATTACCGAGATGATACGAGTGTCGTAAAATATGTATTTTCTCCTAATTATTTATTTCTTCATGATTTTAAGAACTTGTTGAAAATAATTAAATAATATAATTATATAGCTCAAAACCATTGTTATTTTCTTTCTATTGATTTTAATTACACAATAAACACTGCCATAAGTATTTCAAAAGATTGGGTAAACTTCCAAATCGAAACAATTTTTTTGTTATGTATCACGTTTGTTTACAGAAATTCTATCTGAAGTTATAGGTAACAACCTACTTGGCTTGGTACTCCTTTTTATTTGACCCGTCATTTCATGAACGGTGTACGGACGAAATAAGCGAATGATTGAGTTCGATAACTATAGACTACAGACCGTACACCATAAAGTTGTCCTGCCTCAGGAATTGGCAGCATTATATTGGCAGCACGATATTGCCAACATTATGAATCTTTTACCCCATTATGTAAACGTGTGTTTATGTTTTAATTTCATATTTGTATATAAATATATAAGTAGTTAGGACTAGGAAAGTTTTAAAATATGAAACAATAAAAATTTTAAATTATTTATTGAAATTGTTCTGACACTAATTATGGTCAAAAGGAACATAAATAAACAACACAAAAAATTCTTATAAATCGAAATCTTCAAGATCCACGACGATTTTCAGCAGAATTGACTTGTTGCAGGCAGCAATAGCTTCGCTTCTTTATATTATGTATTCTACTCGTGGTTTTCTCCGACATGACTGAAAATGACACATAAAATTTGTATTTGTATAATATAAAATTCAAAAATTCAATATTTGTATATATACAAATAAGGGATATCATATCAAGATAAATTAAATAACCTGGATAATTTACTTTTTATTTTATCTTTTTATGTGAGTAAATCTTATGATCCATTCTAAAGGTATCGTGTATAAAGCTGGTATCCCTATTTTACTTACCAGTTGCATTGATGGTGCAACGCGAGATCGCACTAGATTTAATGGATTTAACTGGGCATGGTCTGCCTTTTCTTCCTCACAAAAGGCACGCACCTTCAACACAATCTCTTTTGCACTGCTTTTGCATGAATAATTCGAAAAATATTAATTAATAACACAAATACGAGCGCAATACTTCAATCAAACTATGACAGTCTAACAACAAAAGATTGACAACCAATTGTGCCAACTTATCGGCATTTAGCGATGCGATCAGACGTATAGACAAGGCGATAGCTACGCAAAGGTTACTTTGTCTACCAATTGAACTTCGCCATCATTTGAGCTATGATGATTGTCGTTGCGATGCGTGATATCGAAGGAATATGTCAAATCCATACATTTTTGTACGATTCTGCCATCGCTTTCGCTAATCAAATGTTACTTTGTCTAGAGCCCCAGAACCTAGCAAGGCTGTTACTTTCGCTCTGTTACTTTCACACGTCACTCTGGAGGATGTAAAATTTTTATGCTTATACATGTAGATTATTAAGCCTCAGTAGACGCTTAGTATTTCCCTACGTCGGCGTCTACTGAGGATTTATCATCATCAGCCTATGTTAGTCCACTGCTGGACATAGGCCCTAATGAGCGCCATAGCGCCCTGTCTTCAGCTTGTCGCATCCAGCATCTGCCAGCAATCTTTCGCAGATGGTCATCCCACCTGGCCGGAGGATGTCCTACACTACGTTTACGGAGTCGCGGTCTCCACTCAAGACCAGTTTACTCCAGCGGTTATCGGTTCTTCGCGAAATATGGCCGTCCTACTGTCACTTCAGTTTGATAATTCTCTGAGCTATATTTCTCTATAATCTCTGTCGGATGTATTCGTACTGAGGATTAAGAAACAATAACTCCTCAACGAAACTAGAAAACTCCTCGCCAAGCGACGCTTTAAGTGTGATCGGTAGGAAGTATAATGCTTACTAAAGTAATAGTTTTTAGTAAAATAGCTATGAGATTAAAATAATTACCATTCATAAATTGAAGATAAAACTAATACGGCGCATATAGAAATCCTTTTACGAAATTAAGTTCGTAAAGAATTTTTTTTATTAGGTAAACTAAACATAGGCCCAACTAAACAATGGTCCAGCCTGTCGTCTGGTTTATCAAGATATTTTTTCATCACTTTTGATAATCAATTTATTTTATTTTATTTCAATGATTGTTTTCGTACATTTTCATGTGTTTTCTCTTGACGCATATCGCTCGCTAGCCACGTAAAACTACGCGCCAACCGCTTGCAGTGCGGCCGTACCCTCACTGTTTTATTTCGTGCTCACTGCTCATGCCTATGACTATCGACAAATGTTTTGTTGGAATTGGGACGTTTGTAATTCGACTTGAGGTATGTTTTTGGTAATTGTAGCTTCTATGTTTCACAGAAAAATATTAGGTTCAAGGGTATTTACATGTATGTTATTGATTCGTAGTGTGTTTGTTATTATTTTTTATTGAGCAT
This sequence comes from Eupithecia pulchellata, assembly GCA_963931895.1. Classification (NCBI taxonomy): domain Eukaryota; kingdom Metazoa; phylum Arthropoda; class Insecta; order Lepidoptera; family Geometridae; genus Eupithecia; species Eupithecia pulchellata. The sequence continues at coordinate 3,876,190 of OZ007532.1, forward strand.
TTAATAATTTAGTACCTACATATTTATATAATTTTAATCTCCATTTAGGTTTTTGTCATAGTACTAGCTGTTTTTCTTTTAAGTTTTCTGTGGAAATGAAAATATTTTTGGATATAAGTATATTTTCTTTTTACTAGCAGAGAAAATTACAAACATAAACATATTAGAACTAATATTTACTATTAAATAAATAAATAATAAATAATGCTGGACAATTCACACATCATAATCTAGCTCCAAGCTAAGCAGAGCTTGTGTTATGGGTACCTAGATAAAATATATTAAATATTGAAACAATTGAGCTAACTGCGGACTGTTGCAAACAATCTACAGGTAGTTCAAATTATACATATCAATAACAGTCCAGTCTGGAGCGTAGGTATACTGAAGGACAGGCCACTTGAAAGAGAACAAAAAACAAAACCTATATTAAGAAAAAAGTAGAGAATATTACAATTAAATAACCAAATTAGAGCCAATATATACAATTATACTTATTTCGGACACAGTTGTAAATAATGCTGGACAATCCACACATCACCATCTAACCCCAAGCTAAGTAGAGCATGTGTTATGGGTATTTGATATACATAATACAATATATCAAATAGAGAGATATTTTAAAAACGACCAGAACACCTTGAACAAATCTTTGCAGATCGTACAAACATTTATCCCGAGGCGGGAATCGAATCCGAAAATCGAAACCCCCAGCTTTATTAAAATTGTTATATACACAGCCTTATTTTTAAAAACATTAAGACAATACCGTGTTTCAAACATACAAAGAAAGTTATAGAAAAAAAAGCCTATATCAAAACATTTTTCCACTTCCCTTACCTTCACTTTATTGCGTAAGACACTCAAGAAATAACTATGAAAACGTTACCACAGAAATAAACTCATGGTCGCGAAAAGCTGGAAAATCCTCTATAAAATAAAACATGATAAAACTCTGCCGTTTGCACCAGTACCAGTGTGCCAAGGTCTTTAAGCTTACTGAGTACCAGTGCCTCTACCATGAGTTCTCGAAGTGAATTCGCCATTACAAACTGTAGTTTACATGACCATCAACATTACAAGTTATAATTTGGGTGTAAAAGTTTGATGAGGTATCGAATAAAAATAATAAGGCTAAGGTATCGAAGCTTTTATCGCTAACACTGTACCAAACAATGCCATGGACCTGCTGGGAAATAAAATATTATTTTTTAAAAATATCGTGGACCTCTTGGGAATCACAGTATGAAGCTAAGATTTTTGAAAACAATGGAGTCGTGGACCTTTGGGAATAAGCCACCATAAAGGCTCTTTAACTGGAATAAGTCCACTAAAAATAATATTTTTAGTGGACTTATTCCAGTTAAAGAGCCTTATTATATAAACCTACACTATTATTATAGGGTATAGTCGTGATTATGGTACCTTCCTTTGTGTATAATTAATCATTGGTAAAGTATATTATGTAATAAATACTGTATTTTATCTTAATGTAGGAGACAGCGTACTTTAAAACGGGGAGAGGGGAATTTCCCCTGCAATTAAATAAAAAAACCTATATGAATAAAATAGTTTTCGCGCACGAAAAACTTTATTGTGCAAATTAGAGTTCTTTTATTGCTGAGTTACCTTGAGAAATTTAAATAATAAAGGCAAGGTTTACTTTCAAAAACGCTAACATTGAGTGTTTTTCAAAATGTACCCAAAGCCAACCAGAGAAGTTTTCTGTGACTTAAAATATTACATGAATAGTTAATTACCATGGTACCATAACCGTACCAAAATTCAAAACCCTTGGCGCGCGAGTTACTCGCACTCGGTGGATGAACCGTCTTAGCTTGGGCAGTTACTTACCGACTTTGTTTCATCGTTTCTGGTCATTCAATTATTTATTTAAAGAATACAAACATCAACTATATTATAACTATATCTAATACTTGTCACTCACTAGATATTTCAATTTGCGAAATCTCGTGATAGTGGCGCAAGCTTTGTTCAGGACTATTGTTCCCAAATCCAGTATATTAGAACATACGCATCCTGCGAGTAACGTACTTACTGGGTGGTCAAGAACGGCTTTTATAGTAGACGACATTTCTATTTATATCTCTCTTCTATTTAGTATTTGTTATCGAATAAAACATCGGTGCTTAACAGAATAAAACCATTAAAAATGGTATAGGTATACGCTTACATCTATTTCCTCCTAGAAATCTAAGCCGACACCAGAAAGCAGAGTGCCCAGAATGCTGACAGCATTGCCACGTTGGATGGTGATGCTAAGTTGTTGACCGAAATAAAAGTCAGTATTCCGATCATGTTATCTCTCCTTAGATATAGGACTCAACATTTTTAGACACAGAATAAATTATTTGGTTGACAATCTAGGTTATATGGAAATAAATTTATGTTTGTGAATATTTTTGGGACTAGACGAAAAAGTAAACTGGATTTTTAAACAAACCCACTAGCTTTATATTCTGTGAATTAGCTAACAGCAGAAAACTGTATTCATTTTATATAATTAGAACACATAAAAGTCGACCAAAATTTCAAGTGTCTTTGTCACGGTGACAGAATTTTTTATCATTGTGCCTAATAAAACTGTTATTCGCAGTGGACTTACGTAAAACACTTGTTCTGAGGCACCCGGTGTACGTTAGTCTCATACACATGCATCGAGCACAGAATATTTTGCATAACGAAAACCATTGATAGAATCGCACAAATTTACTTCTCCGGAGTTGGTTTATAAACAGCATAGTTTATATCGACGACCTCTGTGGCGCGGTGGGCGAAGGTCCGCCTGCGACGCAGGAGGTTGCGGGTTCGATTCCCGCCTCGGGACAAATATTTGTACGATCTGCAGATATTTGTTCAGGGCGTTCTGGTCGTTTTCTATATATAATAAAATATATCTACATATATTATGTAATAATATTGTTGCTTGCCTCTGTCACAGAAAATATAAACTGTCTTGTTTACAAACCAACTTCGGTGAAATAAATTCATTAAATAAATAAATAAATAATGCCAGACAATCCACACAGCATCATCTAGCCCCAAGCTAAGCAGAGCTTGTGTTATGGGGTACTAGATGACTATGTATATCAGTCATCTAGTACCCCTTAACACAAGCTCTGCTTAGCTGTGTGGATTGTCTGGCATTATTTATTTATTTATTTAATGAATTTATTTCACCGAAGTTTGTTTGTAAACAAGACAGTTTATATTTTCTGTGACAGAGGCAAGCAAATGTGATATGTAGATATCAAAACCCGGAGCTTTAACGAAATAGAGCTCTGATATCAAATATCAAAGTGTATATTTATTTTAAAGGTACACTTTTGGACTTGTCATATAATACAGATGACGTCAGAAAAGTGATTTGTGATTTTTGATTTTTGTTCACTACTATTTTTTTAAGGTAAAGAAACGAACATGAAAACTTACTTTGTAATGTTTTTAGTTTTTAAGTTGGAGCAAAACTCGTCCAAAATCTTCTTCTCATAATCTCATAACGGAAATATTTTTTTTTTCTTTGCAGTTGTTTTTTTTTATTATTCTGTTCATAGGCATAATTTACTCGTAAAAGCGAAATGGAAGTTTCGACTAGTTTTCCTGCCAATGCTAATCTTATGCAAACCACATAAGAGATGATTTTGTATAAAAACTAATCAGAAAATATGATTTTCCTATTCCGAGTGAGCGCCTCAACATAGGGCTGTATACAGTATGGTAGAAATTCACAAGTAGGTGAACTTCTGCCGATTTTCTTACGTATATGTGTATGATAAAACCGCCAAATCTCCAAGTTATTAAAATAACAGAATTTTCAGCCACATTATTTTCCTCACATCACCTCATCACATCACCCTATATATAGTCCACTGTTGGACATAAAATAGATGGCATTATTCATCGTTTGGGGGTTATTGCCCATAATCCCTACATGGAATGCGGGTTGGGGGTCGCAGTTCGGTGGAGTTGTTCGGCAGAGGGTGTTGTGTGTTATTTTCCTTGTTTCGGTGAAAATCAGTTCCCAGAATAATCTAGAGCCTTGAGCGATAACGTATATTTATTTTGTGTCAATAACAGACCGGATATTAAGCCAAATGTTGAAAGTACACATAATATGTACACCTTGTAAATATTGATGTAACAATTTCGCTTTAAACGAAACGAATTAAATGTGGTGAGCTGGATTTATACAAATCTTATAGAAGGGGAGGGGGTATCAAACTTTACATACGCTACCCATAGTCATATTTATTTGCCAGAAACATACGTGCATAGTAAGGCGTTAATTTAAATAAATGTCCATTTTGCTCTTCTATTATAAAATTTGGTATGCAAAATTTACAAGCAATTAAACATTAGATAAATCTCGTAAATCTATACTAATCTACACTAATATTATAAAGAGGAAAGATTTGATTGTTTGTTTGAATTGAATAGGGTCCGAAACTACTGGACCGAATTGAAAAATTCTTTCACAATTACAATCCTAAATTTTACGTGATGAACCTATGCTATATAACATGTTCATAAAGTTAGGGATCCGCATGAAAAATTCAATAATTAAACCGCGCGCATATTCAACCTCTTTTTCTATTATGACTCCGCTGTTTGCTTTTTCTTTACGGCCAGTGTCATTCATGTATGGAGTATCAAATCAATGTCAAAAACCCAATGCTGCTAAAATAAGTAAGGGATCCGTATGAAAACTGTGAAGCCCATCGTATTAGTGTGTATGATTTTTGAATTTTTTGTTTAATACCGCTAGTAAATTATAACGAGCTAGACAATTTTATTATAGTATACCTACAGATCAATTACATGTATTTTCCGTACAGGTTTATACTTCACGTAAGTTTTTTGTAGTGGTCGATGTGTTCACAAAGTAAAAGCAGCAGTCAAGTAACCATAAAAGCTACTTTGAATTCAGTTTAATAATGGATAGCTCCTTAAATCCATGGCTAGTTTCTACCTACCAAATCTTAGTTGAACCACTGTGGTTGAACTCTTCATTCGTGGGTTATTCTTGACAAGGGTACAATTTCGATCGACTGACAACAATCTCTTGACTTTGTTATTCATTTGACAGGTGACAGTGTACAAACAAACCCAGGGCGGACAGTCGAACGATCGATCCGTTTGGATAGCTCCCACTCAAGTTATAGGATGCTAGCCGTCTGCCCCGGCTTCGCACGGTTATTAAACGAAAATTTCTGAAATAATACACACTAACACGTTGGGTTTCACAGTTTTCATACGGATCCCTAACTTTTTTAGCAGCATTGGGGTTTTTGACATTGACTCGAAACTCCATATTGACACTCCATAACTAACACTGGCCGTAGAGAAAAAGCAAGCAGCTGAGCCATCATAAAAGAGAAGTTGAATATATAGCGCACGGTTTAATTATTGAATTTTTCATGCGGAACCCTAACTTTTTTGAAAATATTATATACCCATATAATATTTATAATATAGCTTATGTTCATCAAGGTAAATTAAGATTTATAACGGTGAAAGTATTTTTCAAATCGGTCCAGTAGTTTCGGAACCTATTCAAAACAAATAATCAAATCTTTCCTCTTTATAATATTAGTATAGAGAGATTAATTATATAAATTCAAATAAACAGATTTTTAACGTGACATCCGTACGGTATGTTTTTAATATGACACGATACGTTTAAAATTAAATGATTGACTATAACCTCAATTTGATAAAATAGTTGTTATTCTATGTTTAAAATAAAATATTGAAAACCAACAAATAAATAAATAAAGGTGGACATTCCACACAGCATCATACAGCCCCAAGTTGCAGAGCTTGTGTTATGGGTACTAGATGGAAACCTTGTTAAACAAACACTACCTCCTGGCAAACTCATTGCGGCAAAGTCGCTTCAGTATAGGCAAAGTTCAAATACTTCAAACTGCTGAGACGAATAGCTCTCTAAATAGTCGAGAGAATTGTACGTAGATTCGAAGCAAAACCAGGAGCAGTTAGTGTAAGAGTTACTTCTAGTATAGTTGGTAAGGAATATAATTCTCTCAGAATTGAATTCTAGGATTCAATTCAATAATTAAATCTTGCGCTATTTAATCAATTTTTTTTTTATTATTGCTCCGTTGCTTGCTTTTCTCTACGGCCAGTGTCAGTTATGGAGTTTCAACATGGAGTATTGAATCAATGTCAAAAACCCCAATATTGAATAAAAAAGTTAGGGATCCGTATGAAAACTGTAAACAAAGTGTTTGTAATTTCTGAAATTATTGTTTAAATCCTGTTCCAAATACTTAAGTACCTCCTTAAGTATTGTGAAAGGATCAACAAATCCAGCTTATTTATTATATTATTCAATATATTAATATTCAGTAGCTTGTTATTGTTTAGTAATTTTTGCAAAAGTTGGACAGCGTTCTCGGAACCCTTCATTAATTATTCTCTTCACAGATTAGGAGCAAACAAAATTTATAATGGGAGAAATCTTAACTTCACGCTCATTCAAAGATTTGATCAACCAAAAATTATTTTAAACAGAAATTTTACACGAAATGTGTTCATATATGAAGACATAAAACAATATAAATTTTTTTAAGGTATTATCGATGAAAAAAACATAAGTAGGTAAACATAATATTTGCTCCCCTTGGAGTCGAGACCCTAGGTCCGTGGGGAACCGAGGCTCTCCGGGTCTTCAAAAAATAATCTGAGCGTCTGGTCGAAGCGACGTGTGACTCGAGAGCTGGTCAATATCTGGCGCAGCGCATCAGCATTGCCATACAACGTGGCAATGCAGCCAGCATCTTGCCAAAAAGGAAATATGCGTGGATTGAGTCTAGTGATTTACGCGGTAGCTTTACTCCTTCCATGTTGTAATATCATGTCAGCTCGCGTATTTTGTTAATACCTATTCATTATTTTATATGCATTAAACCAATATTTATCTATCTTTTAAATGTAAGTAGGTTGATACAGTACCTACCTAAGTTATAATATGCGGTTGACATTAGTAGATATGTTTCGTATTATTAAACTAAAATATATCTAGGAAAAGAAAATAGAACGAACTACCTACTCTAGTGATATGACTGTATTACTATATACTATGTATATACTATGACATTTATATTATGATATTTATTATTTGGTAGGTACTAAGCTCTAATGGTAGATATGTCATCAGTATATACTAGAACAGAAAAGCAGAAAACAAATGGCTGCGGTTCGATCGAACGCAGAGATTTTAATGACAGGTTTTATTAACTCCCAAGGAAACCTTTTTCCACAACCACAAAATTTCGGATAACAGCAATGAATCTCGGAGCCAATATCCTACGTTACATAATACCTGCTGGCTATTATTTATTTAAGATCTTCCTTCCCCACACTTCCATTTAACAATCACCGGAAACTTATTCCTTTTATTAAACCTTTCAATGCTAACATATCACAGAATTCTACGAAAACTTTTAACGGAGTTTTTTTTATTCTGAGGTCTTTCATACAAAAACACTATGTATAAGTAAACTAGGCTAGGTATACGTTAAGTACATGTGTAATTAATACCTTTTAAACAAATTGTATGTTTGAGTTATTTTTAAGTGACAAATAATGAATACTACTACATAGGTATGCCAAAATGTCGTGGTGATACGTTACCTAATGATAACAGCTTTGAAGAATAAAAAGAAAAAAAAATATTTTTTACATGTTTATCTAAAAAAATCTTTCTTTTTTTGTTACATGTTTTTATTTTTAAATAAAAACATGTAACAAAAAAAAGATTTTTCAAATAATATGTGAGTGTAAAATAGTGTAAACCTATTTACCGAGGTAGAGAACCTTCGCGTCTACTACTTGTCTAAGTCTTGAACTAGAGCGAAGTGTCGAAACTAATAAGTGAAATAGGTCTATATAATACTAGTCTATATAGTACACCATAATTTATACTACGAGTAGTAGTAAAAATACTTTTTGTTTATAAGACCTTTACTTGAATAAATAAAATATTATTATTATAATTTAATTTGATCCCTCGCTCGTTATATGCCTTTGAATCAAAATAGAAAACAGTATGTAAGAATATTCCCACTAAGCTTGAAAAAATACTTTAGCAAAGGATACAATTTCATTAGTTGAAAAAAAACGTCTGTTTCATGTCGATGCTGGAGGGGTATTGCGGATTCCGATGGTTCATTTTAATCCCGACACATTAACACGCCCCCTCTTCCCCCTTCCCGTTTCGCTTTACCCCGCCGGCTTAGGAGGGATTAAAACACCGCTAAATTCATAAAAATGCCCACAAATGGAAGTTCTGTTACCAGTGTATAAAAGGTAAATACAGTATTTTAGTTCAGCTTAGGACTTATTATTAAAATATATTTCTTTTGTGATCGTTTTTCAATAGTAGGTATCTATAGTAAAAATATTTATGTATTAAATATATAACTCATCTAGTACATGACTACGAATATGTCCCATGCATTATCAATCTATCGTACTTATACGTACTTATTTTGTCAATCAGGGAAATTTCAAAATATCAGAAATTTCCCTGATTATTATAGGGATATGCCCCATGCCTTATCGTATACGTACTTATTTTGTCTTTATATCTTGCAAATTTCCCTGATTGTTATGGGGATAGATTATAGGCACAATGGATATAGTCGTAGTATAAGTACAAGTCATTTGCCAGTTAACGTGGCCAACTATTCTCACATAGTTAAGGCAAGGGCAGTCGTATGCATTCTGCCGCCGCAAATGGAGGGAAGCCAAAGTTTAAACGGTGTCGTGAAATACCGCGGGACTACAGATTATGTCGTAGGCTGACTGTCCTCTGAAGCGCAACTACAGTATATAGGTACCTACCGAGTGATCAAGTTGAAATACGAAAGACTAATAAATAAATAAGTAATGCTGGAAAATTCACACATTACCTAGCCCCAAGCTTAGCAGAGCTTATGTTATAGGTACAGTCCCATTGATAACTTTACATACCTTACATAACATAGCTAGATACTTATAACTATACCTATAAAACATCCAGAACACAGAAACAAATATCTGCAGATCGTACTAACTACGTAACTGACTGATCTACGGTAGTGGCTTTATTTTTATTGGATCTATATCCCTTGCGCCCCTGAGGTCGTCAGATTCGTTCATTGCCAGTCATTTACGTCTTAGCGGATGTTAAGTCAGAATTTTTTAACAACAGTACCTTCAAATTACTCGTTTAGAAAAGACACATTCTCTACAATGTAATATATATGTCGCATGTGATAATAGGTGGGCAACCTATGATACTAGTATGTCAAGTGGTAGTATGTACATAGTATGTCAAAATATACCACACCCAAATTCTTCTCTAAGAAGCCAGGAGTTAGCGGACGAATAAGTAACAAGTTACATAAAGTGTGGCTCATTCGCCAGCGAGAAACTCGCGAGTTTGCCTCACCTAATTTTTTTGTCGTCAACTCAGTCAGTTAAAAAAATTCTGCCAAGACGACAAATGTAGCAGAATCCTCCCAAACTACCAGGTGATCAGAAATATAACGGAGGGTGCGCAAGTGACTAAATCGTACTTACTTCTTGCTTGATTATTTAACTCAGTTTGGAGTTCGACTAGCAAGCCACTGGTAACTGGAGGCGATATTTCGCTTATATCGGCAGAATTGTAAGCCATCTAGAATCGAGAATTTGTTCTCGTTTCTCCTGATCACGTGTTTTTGTTTGATAAATAAGATAGGAAAAGAAATACGGTTACGCGAAGTTCTTTCACACAGTTTGAGTTATTTATAAATGTGTATGGCTTTTGCTTCCATAAATTACGTTTCTGAAAATAACGAGAATACTACCAATCATTATTACGTAACTTGAATTCGAATCAGCTAAACAGATACAAAGATTCTTCGAGTAAACTGTATAAAATCAAACAAACTCTGCTTTGTGTATTTTATCCAATGTGCTAAATAAATACATACATGCACTGGACTACACACAGCCTCATCCAGCTAGTAATATTTTTTTTATTTCACGCCACGATCAAGAAAGGGCTTTGTTGCTGAGCGACTTAAATATGTATATGAATGGAATTTACAAGAATTGCATCACTTCAGTGGACCGTGGACTTTCTCTGCAGAAGCTCTATATCTTGCGGGTCGGCAATCTCGTGGGATATTCCATCGCTTATTTATATGCCGTTGTGCTTTAATTATAAAAGGAAAGATTTCGTTACAAATTCCATTAACAAAATACTCGTACATGCAGACTTATTAGAACAAGTTCGAAATGGGTTGGGGTTTGTTAAGTTTAGACCCTGTTGATTATGTTATCTGTGCCTGTATCGTTATTTTTTGTCTCTTAAACGGGGCGTAACGTTACACAGCGGACGCAGTTAGTACAGAGAAAGAATTTTAGTACACGCCGTTACGTTTCATGCCCGTATTTACATTCTTACTCAAGTGGGTCAATACCAACCCACTTTTAGATGACATAAAATACTTTATCACACAAAGAAAGATAATTACAAACAGACATGGTTAGTGGAAGTATAAAGGGCAGCCTTATCGTTGTGTGTGAGCGTTCTCTTCTAGGCAACTTTGGGATGGAAAATACCTAGCAATTGAACCTTTGTTAGAGTTGATAAACGGATTTGAAAGGTTTTACAGGCAAATAACGATGACGTTTTATGTTCTATATCTGAAAACAAGTGTTTTGTTTATAAATACTTTTCAGGAATAGTTTATGTTATTGATGTGTTTTCGCCAGTAAAATATTATTAGTATAAAGCCCTGGTACTCTGTAAACGGAAAAACCCTATGAATATTATTAACGCACCAAAATGTGTGACAAATTTAACAAATTCAAACAGAGCCCAGAGGCGACAAAGCATTTTGTCAAGGCAAAGTTATTAACAAAACGGAAATTATACACAAATGGCGAAGTTTCTGGGTCATTGATCTGATTTTAATGTAACTGGCCTACCCCGGAAATAATCCCCGCTATCGTGACTTGTTGGTTTCAATAGCGGTTCAGAGCTTTAGTACTAGGTTACTAGGTTTTGAAGCTAGCACTTTAGTGACGCGCATTTACAAAATATCTGGTTACATATGGATGTACATATGGTGTGTACTGTATGGACAGTACACACCAAATCTTATAATACATACCTATATAGTTCATCGCTTAGACATATTGATTTATTTATTTATTCAGGAAAAGCTATTATCAGATTTAAAAGCTTTTTATCAGCTATGCATATTTATGTATATAAACCTGTTAGGTAAAATATGATTATCTCAGATAATAATGAAGCCCACGGCGTATTACTGTATACTATGGTATTACTGTATGAGGCTTTAATCTCAAGTTCCGCTAAAGTTGACACACAATAAATTTGAGAAGTAATTAACTTAGTTGAGAGAAAATATCAGTTAAGATATATTATTTTAAAACAGATTAAAACTGCTACCATTTATTTTTTTATAAGACAAGCTTTAAATTGAAAATACAATATTATAAAACAAATTTTAACTGCTACTGGCTGATGAGGCCGCCAAAAGACGGCAAGGAGAGCATCATTATCCTACACCGAAATGCGACATTTCGTTCAAAAGCGCGCGTTAGATTTTGGTCAAAGCGCTCATGACGCGGGCGTTTTTAACGCTAAATTTGCACTGGTTTTAAAGGGTGGTTGGATATGATGATCAACCCGCAGGAAACGTAGTGCAGAACGCTTTCTGGTCGGGAGGAAATTTTCAGTTGTGTCGCAACTCAAAACTACACTCAAACAATTTGTCAAAAACAACTGGCCCGACCTACAGCCAGCTTTTAAAAACAATGGTTATTTCTACCAAATTACCTAAGCTTTTCGGAGCTTCTAAACACGCCAATCTAGGGCGGCTGGTCACAAAATTCGTTTAGAACCCTCACTAAACTCAATGAACAAAATGGAGTTACTTTAAATGGTAGAATCATAATGTCGAAAACCGCCTCTATGAAGATGCCCTTGGGGAAGTTGAATGACAGGGGTTGACTTGTCAAAAACATCTGGATTTCTGGACATGTGAAAGATTATGGGCCTCTTTGCCTAAATACACATATCGTTACGTTGTAAGCTGAGCCTTTCCAAATAATACGATATTGCTTACAATAAGTAAAAGTTCTTCAAATTCCCGAATATTCTTCTTTACTGTTTTGGCGCTTATAAAATAAAAAGTACAAAGTATTCCCGAATATTCTTTCCTGTTTTGGCGATTTAGGGACAAATAATTTTCGCTAGGGTATAAAACTTTTATTGCACCACCTCGGAATTATTTTTTACAGCAAGTCGAAAGAATCAAAATCGACTAACAATAGGCGGAGATATAGAATAACATACTTAATACATGATACTTACATACATAGAACAACACACGATATCGTCGTGTGTTGTTGTGTGTGTGTGAGCACCTTTTCCATTTTTGAAGTCGGTTAAAAAAGCTTTTCCTCTAAAAAATTACGGTGTTTTCACCTAAATAATAAACACGTGAATACGTACAAACCTACTATTTACCTATTCATTCATTTTGCTATGTAGAAATTATAACGGACATCTTATCCTTTTTGTATTTGGCCGTCTGAAACCTTAAAATCCGGGACCTGTGTTTTTTCAAGATAAGATTTTCAGAAGTTTCCTTAATAAAACTAAATAGCGGAATTCTCGGTCTTTGCTTTAAACAGACCGTAAAGATACCGCAGCGCCTCGGCTAGTTAAATTAATTAAAGTGAGCTTCTAACTGTTATTCACCACTATAATGATATCTACTGACTTGTACCGGGTGATTTTTAAGGGCAGATAACTTTGTTCTTTCTTATTTTTATATTCAAGTCGCAGTGTTCTATTTAGAAGTCGTTATAACATAGATGAGATTTTGTTATAAAGACCTAGATAAAAATAATAAATGAAATAAATAGTACTAGACAATTCACACAACATCATCTAGTTAACGGTCATCCTTATGTCAATGACTCAAGTCTTTAAAATAATAACCAATAAAAACATTAAGCCCTAATTGGCAACATGAATAATTTGTTTAAATAGAATTTCATAAGAAAACATCAGCATACCTAAACATGTACATGTATAACGATGACGTTTATTTAACGACTAACATCATCATCATCATCATCACCAGCCTATAATAGTCCACTGCTGGACATAGGCCTCCCCTAATGAGTGCCATAGATGGCATCATTATTTGGGGGTAATTGCCCATAATCCCCACGCTGGGCATGCGGGTTGGGGATCGCAGTTCGGTGTAGTTGTTCTGCAGAAGGCGCTGCTGCCCGCCCCCTGGTGTGTTTCCCTTAGTCGCCTCTTACGACACCCACGGGAAGAGTTGGGGTGGTGAAATTCTATGCCGGCACCACACGGCGAATTTAACGACTAAACCTACCTTTTATGAGCAAAGTGTGACATTGACAGAGGATCCACAGAACGTAGCTTATTACGTAACCTAACGTAAGCAGATTCGGCAAAAGCCTCGCAACTTTAGTCACCTCAAAATTAATGAAGTAGGTACTTGCCTAGTGAATGTGAATAACTTTAATTTTCCCTTTCGTATGAACTTTACCGCAATCAAGGAATCACCCTGTACATTCAGCCAGCGTTTCTTTACATTCGGGCCACAAGGACACCGGAATGAAGCCGTTTGCTTCGAGTACAAATATTATTCTAGAAATTAATCAAATTGTTTCATTGAATAAAGAATAAAGTCGAGAGTCTAGTCTTGAATGAGAATCTTTCTTTTATTAAATTTTAGTTGACTCAATTGCAACCTATTTTTATTATCTAGTAGCGACCCACTCCGGTTTCGCCCGGGTGCACGGGTGGTACAAAATCCTTTCTCTTAAATCGTTCTATCTATTGAAAATCGTATCAAAATTCGTTGATCTAAGGAAAAATAGGGACTAACAGACTGACAGCGGGAAGCGACTTTGTTTTATACTATGTAGTGATGGGACCATACTATAGGTACGTCAAGCAAGTCAAAGCCTCATGAGCAAGTCAAAGCCAATGCTTTTGGGAGGTCATTAATTAACTATGATGATATCCATGATTGATTAAATAATCAATATGTTTCTACATCCTCATAGGCCCTCAATATCTAAGGCCTTCAAACATCCTCATAGGCCCTCAATATCTAAGGCCTTCAAACTTTTCTTGTTATAAAAACTCAGCGTTTTTAATAAAAGGTCCTAAGATTTTCTGCTGAACCTGCGATCACGACATCTTTATTGAAAAAGTTCATGGTAAAATAGGAAAATGAAGTTTTGGGTCTATCTTGGGTGTTTGTCTTTTGAACATTATGTATAGAGCACAGGTACACACCGATGGGCAGGAAATTACTCAAATCAAATCAAATCATTTATTTGCACAAGTATACAGGTTTGATATGTTACAAGTTGAATGAAGAGACGATAAAAGTTAAAAACTGCGGCGTAGTCTCTTCGCCCTGGAGCGATAAGCACCAATTATTGGTTTTGGATTAATTTTGAATTTTAAGCGAATGATGCGGACGATTCGTTAACTTGTAGTAAGTGAAGAGAAAGGGGTGAGGAAACAGAAGTAGGTAGTGTTGTGGTAAAATATGGGTGACTACGGAAAAGAACATTGGTTTGTACCCGCAACTAAAACATCATGACCACGGATATAAAATATATACATATCTGTGATTGATCATCTACCGATTTTATGACAGTGATAGATGTGAATACCAAACAATATGACTAATATAATAAAATAGACAAAAAATGTTGTAAAATATACCTAGGTCGTCGTTCTAAAAGTTATTTATGTATAAAATCTACGCGAAATAATTTATAGCCAATAAACCCGAATTTCACGGCAATTTTACTTTAAACTTTTCTATGCTATTTTATAAAAAATCCCGCGTGCAAACATTCAGGCAGCCTGCCAAAAGTTAAAAAACTTTTGCAAATACTTGCTTTGCATCACGCCATTTTAAGCTGACTGCAACGGCGGGTAATTTTTCGGCTTTGTAATACTTAATTACTAGCTTATTGTCCAAGTAGGTAGTCAAACCCAGATCGAAATGCGTTGCGTTGCTTTAATACGAGGGTTTTTTCCGCAGATCATCAGTTTTTTCAAGTCCAGGGTAGAACCCAGGCCTCCCCTTTAGTTATTTTTTACTTAGATCAACAGCATTTTCAAGTCCAGGACTCCCCTTTGATACTAACCGTAGTGGCGGGGTGGCAGGCTCCAGCAACGAATGAATTTCCCATCCAAATTAGTACCAAAATGATTTGTAATTTAAGAATATTTTGACCATGGTTTGCTATTATTTGTAATAGAATGATATTTAGATACAGAGATGTACAAAATGGTTTTAAAAAAGCATTTATATACAAAATGCAAAATACTTTTCAGATTTACTATTTCAAATGCAAAATACCAAATAGTAATGCGTTTTGTATTTCAAATGCTAAATGCAAAATAGGTATTTTCAAAATACTTTTTCAAAATAAAATACTCCCTGACCAAATATTGTTATTTATTACACAGGAGAATAGATACACTCAATGCGACAAAGCAATGCGACTACACTTTTTTTGAAAACTAATAACAACTGGACTGGTATTGTTAAAAAGTGATAAAAATAAATATAATTTTTTATTTATATCACTTTTTAACAATACCAGTTGTTCGAATACATCGTCACTCATTTTTTCTTCTGTGAGGTCTCATAATCATTCCACCATATGAAAAAAATACTTTTTTCTGCTGGTGCTGAACTTGATAAGGATGTGTTGTACCTATTTAAAAAATACTTTTTTTATTGTAGGATAAGCAAGCATTTAGCATCAAATAATCAGGTAATCAACTCAGTAATAATTTCACCAGCACTTTGATTTGAAATCAAATCGTCGTCGGCGTCATTCAACCAACGGCTATGCTTTTCAAATCTACAAATTCATAGCCATAGCCATAGATAATGTTCGCCGTTCGCGTTGGAAATTGACACTTGTCAGACATTACTTGACATTGACATAAGACGCGCACTCTGACCAAAGAAGAAAAAGATGTCGTGCATAGTTAGTTGGCGCCTCTATCGGTCGAATTCGGCAATACAAGCGTTTTGTTTTGTTTGACTGGTAATGTTGGCTCAACTTAATCGAAAAGTATTTTGTATTTTAAAAATACAAAATGCATCTCGAAAGGCATTTCAAATAAAATACAAAATACTTTTCACTGAAAGGTATTTAAATACAAAATACAAAATAGGTATTTTGCATTTTCTATTTGCATTTAAAATAGAAGTATTTCAAATAAATCACATCTCTGTTTAGATACTTAGGTTTCTAGCACAAGCTTTTTTAAAATACTTTTCTAAAACGAAATTAAATCGAATTGCATTTTTACATCAAAGAACAATGAAGAAGAAATAAAGAAATCATTACCACAGATGCGTTTGAAGATACTGGGAGAAGTATTAAACAAGTCAACTTCTTTTGCCACTGCATTGAAGTATCTGCTCGCACGTGAATGTATGATGATTAAGATGATGTTGTTGATGATGATGACAGCTATGGATATCTTAAATTCTTAGAGTCTTGATATCTTAAATTGAAACAAAGCAAAAGATTAAAGAGAGCCTTAGTTCACTACTTATTACATTCATAACTAGCGGTCCGCCCCCTTCGCACGAGTCTTAGTAATATTCACTTCTAGTGTGTAAACCATTTTGGTACCAATTCTAAAAGGGGGACGAACGGGAAGTTTACTTCCCACTCGTCCTCACGTATATGAATGTGGGGACGAGCGGGAATAACCCTATTTGACAAGCATTTCAAAACAAATATTAAAGTTTTCATACGTATCTCTTTTTTTTAAGTATTCTATAGCCTATGTTCATAAGTTAGGATTCGTATGAAATTATTTTGAAATCGGTCCATTATTTTAGAGTGTATTTCATCCAACAATCAAATTTTTTCTCTTTGTAATATTCGTATAGACTTACCCGATCTGAAGCCATTAATATTTTATTCATACATATAAAAACTGCAAATTCCCTTCACTTCACTCTACCTGTGATACGTTACAGAAAAGAGATCTCTGAAACTTGTACCTTTTATAGTTCATTTCAGAATAAAGGACTCTAATCCTCTTAGCTGAGGCTTTAGTTTTGTTTACTGGATGAGAAAGAGATTACTGGAGGGAAAGAAATAAATACTACCACACAGCCATTTCGCTTTTGGCTCAATACATTTGCTTTTATTTTATACGACCGATGTGATGTACGACAAAGGTTAGTCTACAGGAGGTTGCGGGTTCGATTCCCGACTTGTGATAAATATTTTAACGATCTGTCAATATCTGTATGGGTATTTGGTATATGCTGTAAAATAATATCTGTGTAAATACGAATAACATACATAATACAATAGAAATACATAAGTACGAATAACACAAGCTCTTCTCAGCTGGGGCTAGTTGACGATGTGTGGATTGTCTAGCATTATTTCTTTTTTATATTACTAGCGACCCGCCCCGGCTTCGCAAAGGTACAATGCTGATACTAATGCATGTTACAGATTCAAATCCTCCTCTTGAATTATTCTATCTATTCAAAAAAACTGCATCAAAATCGCGTTGCGTACTTTTAAAGATCTAAGCATACATTGGGACCGACAGATTGCGGGAAGCAACATTGTTTATATTTTTTTATTGCGTTTGAAGGTTTTAAGAAATGTATCATTTAAGGATCATAAAATAAGCTCATATTATAACTCATTTTGGTACTACGTTTGTATGAGAAATTTATGCGTCGCCGGTCTCTTGATGGTACAGAATGACCATAATAGCAATGATGTTAATCATTGCTTATTAGTCAATAAGTTTTATATCAATAATAAATAACAATAATTCAATCATCATCATCATCATCATCATCAGCCTATGTTAGTCCACTGTTGGACATAGGCCTCCCCTAATAATTCAATATAAATTGTAAATCTTGGTAAGTATACTATCATAAATGCCTTATATACTTAATTTTATAACCAAATTAGATAATATATACATGAACATTTGTCCCGGGAATCGAATCTCCTTCGTGCATACCTATTTCCAAATTCTCGCATTTAAAAATACTAGAGGCAGTTCTATTATAACTTGAGGGTATTCCTATGCTTTGAGAACTGATTTATGGCATACTAACCCCTGTATTCCATGCTCTGACCTCCATCGATGCAAAATTTCAGCCTAATACTTTAAGTAATTTTGCAGTAACAAACATCCAACTATACATACTTTCACATTGAGTTTTAGTATGATAATCTAAAAACAAAACGCTCGCCGCTTACCAAGAGACCCAAAGAACCTTATAGGTCCTAGAGACGTCAAAGAAAAATAGCTACAATTTATTTGGCGAGGCGACCGAATAAGTTTCACTGTCCGCCATTACGACCCTTTCTCAATGCTCTTATGTAATCGTCTGGATTAATTTGGGTACTAGTGGCAGGCGTCGGGTTTCCTCGTCGTATGGACTTTTTTATTCTTTGTTATTTTTGGGACTTTGAGCCATTGGTATGACTGTCATACCGTAATTTTTACAAACTAATACGATAAAAAGTTAACCTAAATTTAAATCACCTAAATATTTGCAGATTGTACAGTAAGCGTCAGAGAAAAGGATACACCCCTTAATAATGACATCGAACCGTTTAAGATTTTTGTTCAAAGACTAATAAGAAGTGGTGGCTAAGCGGTTCAGACATCTGCTCGGCATGCCGAAGGTCCTGGGTTCGGATCCTATGAATACAATTTCACTTTTTGATGTTTTATTTTTGCTTTCAGCTTTTGTTAGTCTATTGGTGGTTATTGTAATATTTTCGAAAACAAATATTGAATAGTGTATACAAAAATATGGTTTATAAACAATATTTATTTATTTCTCGAATTGTTTACAAACTTGTCATAATAGTCTTTATTTAATAAAAATTATTACACATCAAAAATTTAAAAACCATAATATTAAATGAGTAACAAATTGATAATAGTAATTATTATGTTTAGGTTATTAATTACTTAAACCTATATATTCACAAAACCAAAACGATAGCAAAATAAAACAAAATAGATAAGAACGTTAGTCTTCGTTGAAATTTGTTGAATAAAAAAAGCTTCAGAGAAAATGTATCCACCCCGTTTTAAAACATTATTCTTTGCATGTCGCCACTGTCGAGCCAAGACAACATGCAAAATATCAAATCTAACAAAATTTATTTTACAACCAAAAAGGTTTGAACCAGGGTCCCATCAGGCCACCTGCACTCTAAGCCGCTTTGTTACCCACCCGGCTATCGTGCTTCTTATGTCAGTCGGTGAAATTAAGACTCAGTTGTTTAGCAGATGTGATGGTAGAATATATTGTTTGCTACTGATTGACTGATATTGAATTTTAAAGTCACCCTCAACGCAAATAAATAATTATTTGCTATTGCGGGTTGACTTTAAAATTGACATGACAAATCATTAAGTGTTGTGCAAATCTGTCGTTAATAAAGGTGTTTGTGTTATGCGATATCTATTCCTGTTTTGAAACAGTTATAATAATAATGGTTTGATTAACAACTTTTATAAAAACCAAAAATTGTGATTCTCTGAACAAGAACACAGTATACAGACGATAAAATATATTACTAGATATGGGCATTACGGTAAGATTATTGTTTGTTGTAAATATTGCTAAGTTATTGTTGCAATCATGTTACATTACAAGAGACTAACAAGGTGTGTTTATATTGTATTTCTAATTATCATCTTCATTACAGAGAAAAACAGTTCGGAGATGGATATAAAGGTGATGTGAACTGTGGTCGCCAAGGCCCTCGCCCAATGGCTTTATATCAATGAATCTGAGCAACACCGTTATATTAGGGAAGTTCACTCAGAGGATCCCTTCAAAACTACGCCTGCAGTGCTGAAACTTTTGGAGTGTCACTGAGCACTGTCGACGACATCTTTTTATGGAGAAAAATAGGATAGAGGATAAATCCTAAAAACATATTAGACCTCAGAACAAGGCTAAGGGGGCCTAACACTAGGTAAATATCATATTATAAATATGTATATAAATATGGTGTATTGTTGACATTTTTACTAACATCATTGCAACGGATATAAAAAGGTTTATTGTTTGTAGGTTACTGTGGACGGATGTCATCCAGGCGAGCTAGAGAAACTGGCGGCCGCATGAACAGTGACCGATGCCTTGAAGTTTTGAAGGACGTAACGCTGCCGTCTATGCATGTCGCATATCCTGAAGGCCAAATATACCTAGTTCAGGATAATTCTTCAGTTCATCGGCCCCGAACCGTCCAAGCCTGGTTGAAGGCCAAGAAAAACAACGGAGTGGCCGGCTAAAAGCCCGGACCTAAATCCAATAAAAAACTTATGGGGTCAGATGGTTTTAAACTTAAATTTTAGTGAAATTATAATATAACAGGTATCCATCTATTTCTTTTTTTTTTCAAGAAGTTTTGTGTTAACGATACTCCATCTGACCTCGCATATTTTTCTTATGTTATGTTTAAAGGGTTATCAAAAACTGTGAAAAGAGAAAGATATAAATTGCTTAACTGTTACAGTTAGCATGTTGGTTCTTACTCTCACATGCACAGATATCAATATTTCATATTTGAACCTTATTTTTGAACAAATTTAACCGAAGACTAACGTTCTTATCTATTTTGTTTTTTTTTTGTCTTCGATTTGGTTTTGTGAATATTAAGTAATTAATAACCTAAGCATAATACCTACTTACTGTAATCAATTTGTTACTCATTTACTATTATGATTTTAAAATTTTTGATGTGTAATATTTTTTATTAAATAAAGACTATTATGACATGACAAGTATGTAAATAATTCGAGAAATAAATAAATATTGTTTATACACCATATTTTCTATACATTTACTTAATACCTTCTGAATATTTGTTTTCGAAAATATTACAATAACCACCAATAAACTAACAAAAGCTGAAAGCAAAAATAAAACATCAAAAAGTGAAGTTGTATTCATAGGATCCGAACCCAGGACCTTCGGCATGCCGAGCTGATGTCTGAACCGCTTAGCCACCACTACTTATTAGTCATTGAACAAAAATCTTAAACGGTTCGATGTCATTATTAAGGGGTGTATCCTTTTCTCTGAAGCTTACTGTACAAACATTTCTATCAAGGCGGGAATAGAAACCGCGACCTCCTGCGTCGCACGCGAACCTTCGCCCGCCGCGTCATATTTGTTGTCGAAATGTCTTTTAATTATTTTATTTTAATTGTAACTAGATTTAATAACAAGTGGCCCGGCCCGAAATCTCACGAGTATTTAAAAAAAAAATCTAAAAATTATAATTTTTTACACACTTTGGGTTACGAAATGAGGATATGAAGTTTTTTCTTCAAGGATAATGTAGAAATTGGCCGTGGGGTGCTGGCATAGAATTTCACCACCCCAACTCTTCCCGTGGGTGTCGTAAGAGGCGACTAAGGGAAACACACCGGGGGGCGGGCAGCAGCACCCTCTGCAGAACTACTCCACTAGACTGCGATCCCCAACCCGCATGCCCAGCGTGGGGATTATGGGCAATAACCCCCAAATGATAATGCCATCTATGGCGCTCATTAGGGGAGGCCTATGTTCAGCAGTGGACTATTATAGGCTGGTGATGTTGATGTTGTTGATGATGAAGTTCCTACGTTAAGACTTGTAGATTGGTTGCACATTGCAATAGTCTGCAATTATAAATACTATTTCTAATTTAGTTAATCTTTATTAATAAAGAAAATTACAGTTAAATAACCAAATTATAAACAGTATTTACAATTCAAACAATTGAGCTAACTGCTGACTGATGCAAACAAACTACAGGTAACTCAACTGATCCATATAAATACCAGTCGGAAGGGTTCCTTAGACGCTGGCTGCATTGCCTCTCTGTATGGCAATGCTGATGCGCTGCGCCAGCTACTGACCCAGCTATCGAGTCACACGTCTTTTCTTCAACCAGACGCTCAGATATTTTAAAACTGATTTAAATAGGCCTTGCTTATAACTATTATAATCATCTTTTGGGAACAATGTTAGCCTGACAGACTGCTTTCTTACTTGACTACACTAACTGACTTGACTAGACTTGTGGCGAGGTGTACCCAAGATGCTGCCTCGTTGTATGGCTGATTATGATTACCATACAAGGAGATAATGCAGCCAAAAAAAATATATAAATTTAGTTCTGGTAAATATAAATGTTATCCTATAAAATTATATCAACCTCGCTAGAATAAATCCTTATTAGATAGTAAATTCAATCCCAATAACGAGAAATAAATTTTATTAACAAAGCTTACTAACTTTGTTTTAGTCTGAGTGATTTATCATGTATTTCAAGTTAAATATTCAGAGCCTCGGGCTTCAGGTTGTTTAAAATAGATGTTCGTAGAGTCTACGAAAGGTAGGAAAGTTATAGAATACAAAAAGTTTTATATTTGAATGGATAACAACGGTTAGGTTATTTAAATAAACTATATATTAAAATTGGCTTCTTCGTTTTTTGTGTACGATAAAAATATCTATGTATGTTATATATATTATTAAGTATATCAGTCATCTAGTACCCATAACACAAGCACTGCTTAGCTAAGAGCTAGATGATGCTGTGTGGATTGTCCAGCATTATTTATTTATATTTTAATTATCCGTGACGTTGAACAATTATTATTGTTATAACAGATTATTTTTGTTGTTTTTTCTTTTGCACTTTGTCTGTTACCTTTGCTGTCTGGAACTATAGAATTTGATTTTATTGTTTATTATTAAAATAAAATGTTTCACATTAAACGCAAATACAACGCAACAATAACAACATTTAGTTTTATCACGAAAGCTTGATATCACCATTTTACGTTTTTTGAATGTTGTCATTATGTTAAACCTATTTTTTATGTTTCTATTATCGTTTATCATTATTTAAAACGTTTAATATTAAATGCTGATACGAGCACATAAATTTAATAGGTGTTATAAATGACAGGGTTCCATTCACAACGGTTCATTAATTTGGGGAATCAAAGGCAATGTAATGAAATCAAGCCGTCCGATTACGGCCTGTTTGATGATTTATTACAGCATATATTTATAAAGATTATCTTTTATTTAAACGTTTGAACGTTTGTGGTAAATTTTAATAGTGGGTTTGTGGGTACCTACTCGATTCTAGAATACAGTTTTTTCTTGACAGTGGGACCTGCGATACACATTTGATTTTTTGTCTAACGTATTCGACCCTCTGACTCAATGTAATGGTCAGTCATTTAGTACCTATTGCGCAAGTACTGCATAACTTGGGGGTAGATGATGCTGTATTAATAAATTAGATACGTTTGATTTATAATGCTGGAAAATTCAATCTATCAAATCTATCAAAAAAACTATACACATAAATATACCAATAAAACTTTAAATTTATAGGTGCCACTTTGTAAAAATGTAAAACAGTATTATATACCCATCCATCTACATTTTACTACGATCTTCAGATCATCAGATCATTCATCATTCACGAAGGGATCCCTAGCTCGAATGTAAATATATAAGCACCTACTACCATCATCGTCATCGTCAGCCTATATCAGTCCACAGCTGGACATAGGCCTCCCCTAATGAGCGCCATACTACTAGCGCCTACTAACATAATCTATAAATAATTACAACAAATCGTATGGAGATTGGAATACATTATAGTGCTTAAATATATGTGCAAACACATAAACACTCTCAGTTTAGTAATAATTCGCTGTTACTGGCGGTGTTAATTATGAACTAATAACAGTTTATACTAATAAATATTCCGCCTTTATCAAAGATTAATTTGACTTTCAATCTATGTATGGTGAGCGTCGCGTTACCCACATCAAGTGTTATTAAATCAGAGCGTTTGACATCAATCGAAATATTGTACAAGTTCATGCCAATAACATTTAAGAATCCAAATTGATCGTTATTTAGTTGATAATCCGGAAACTTTGTTGAATTCAATTACCTTTTATAAATAAATAACAATAAAAAAATCGAATTAGAACTAGTATCTATTGACATTATTGAGCTAACTGCAGTATGTTGCAAACAACCTACAGATCGCTCAACCGATCCATATCAACACCAGTTGGAAGCATTTTATTATTAATTTATTTAATTAGTCGATAAAATTAACGAATAGCGAGTAAATAGATAGTTTTGTATTCGCTTCTGTCACATATAATGTCATATATATATATATATATATATATATATATATACATAATATATAATATAGTAGTGTAATGTAAACGCATCGAGTACGTATCCAGTAAAAGCGCCATACTACAACCGCGCATCTCTGCCACACATCTATGTTTTAGTCAATTAATTAAATAACGAATTCCTTGAACTACCCTCTCTAAAAACACGACATACATATGAGACGTGACATGGAGACATTATTAGAGGCCAACAACTTTGACCAGAAGAATAATAAGTGGCATCTTGGCATCTCATTGAGTTTCGCCCTTAGCAACTATATAAAGTCTGTGGTCCCGTTGTCAAAGTATTAGAGAACTCGTTATCTGAGAGGTATTCACGATTCACGACTAGAGTTGTGACACGAAATTAGTTTCACGTTTTAAATAACATCGATGAAAGCATAGCAAGTTTTTCGATTTACCTTATCCTTGGTGTCTCTTGGACACTTATTACAGGGTTACTGGTTACACTGACATTGAGTAAACTGCAGTTCTGCCAATCATGACAAACATGGTAGTGTGAGCCAGGTTTTAAAATCATACATATAAAATTTTAAATGAATTACCTCCCATTCAAAAAAACACATTTGCACATAACCCTATATATTAATTAAGACCGCCATCCCACACCCACTGTTAATTCAGGGCTGTTTTTAAGTTTCGTTTCTCGATTACGGAATGGAGTGGGGGTTACTACCAATACCAAGTTATAGGTAGATAGATAATATCTTTATTTCACCCTATAAAACAGTATGACAAACAATAAATAATATCTAGTGTGGCATAATGGCATAACAGGCGGCCATATCGCTGAAAGCGATCTCTTCCAGGCAAGTAACCAAGTTTACGAACAAGACTTCACGAACGTTTCCGTATTGTGCACCTACATATATCTCACGCAGTGTCAGTTATTTACATAACACTGTATAGTATGGCTAGATGGGATCACATTGGCAAATTTACTGAGGAATTGCTTAAATAACCTAATGAAAAGTTGCAGGAAACCAACGCAGGAATCAAGCGGCCCTGGTGGCTATAGAATCCACCCCTTCAGCCCGTTAATATCATAAAAGCCGACTACGCAAAGCTACCAGAGAACGGCCAGCTTTTAAAAATACACATAATGTTTAATATCTCCACTGCGAACACCAATTTGTTTACCATGCGTGGTGCTAAGGCAAAACCCACAATATTGTGACTTAGGTATACATATAAATATTTATACTGAAATACAAAAAAATACCTGAAAAAAATGTGACAAGGTGTAAATATTCGTCCATCCCTAATCGCCACCCGCGTAGGCCGATAAAAAAACTTTTTCCGTTAAACCTTGCAATTTATAAGTTGCGACCACTTCGGGCGTTGATTAGCTTGGGTTTGAATAGGATATTTCTAATTTTCTTCCCTGCCCGGTCCAATAACAATAAGTAAAATTTGTTCTACGAGTTAAGCCTTGTGGTTTGGTGTTTTAATGGTCTACCTGCGAACTCTTCTGTTTCTAGACCTACATCCTTTGTTATATAACATAGGTACCTACCTACTTATTTTGTTTCTTTACAGTTTTCGCTACAACTATTGCGATAGTTAGTCCACGATATAAATAAATAAATAAATATATAATGCTGGATAATCCACACAGCATCATCTAGCCCCAAGCTAAGCAGAGCTTGTGTTATGGGTACCTACTAGATGACTGATATAAATAATACAATATTATTAAATAGATAGATATTTTTTATTATACATAGAAAACAACCTGCAGAAAATATGTGCAGATCGTACAAATATTTGTCCCGAGGCGGGAATCGAACCCGCAACCTCGTGCGTTGCAGGCGGACCTTCGCCCACCGCACCACAGTGGTCGCCGAAAAATGGTACCCTTACGTAAAATCTTTATCAGGAACACAATATTACTTCGGTTCCTAATAAAGTTTTATGTATTTTTATAGGCATGTTTATTCTATTAATCATCATTATCACTGTTTTAGTATTAAATGATATTATCACTCTTAGGGGATGTTTTTCTATGCCCTTATAGTGTTAAAACCAGATCATTTATAACCACAGTAATACCGGTTGAAGTAGTGACATTTAATACGTGAGTTAGAGCACGCTGTGACACCACTGGTACAGGTATTATGAATACTTTTATACTAGAATGAAACCGATATAAGAATGATATACAGGTTGTTTTAACGCCAGTGTGCTAGTTGGGTTCACCCCAGCGGTCGTCGGTTCTTCGGGAATGGCCGGCCCACTGCAACTTCAGTTTGCTAATTCTTTAAGAGTATTCTATACAGGTTTGTATTACGTGCAAATTCTTTAAAGTCCCCTTTAATCGAAATGTACGAATTATAAAACTATCTTACTAAATATAAATACAACTCATAGAGTTCACAGGTGATCGGAATGCTGGCTTTTATTGCGGTCAACGAATTTAGAATGATTAATCAATTTAATCAATTTAATTTAAATCAAATTATTAGCATCGCAATCCAATGTTGCCACATTGCATGCCGCCAGCGTTCCGGGCGCTCTGCCTTCTGGTTCTCTTCTGGTGAAGGCTTAGAATTTTAGGAAATACATATAGTATATAGTCTAAATACCTACTGCAACTGCTGTAATTTTGTTTGTGAATAAGGAAATATGAGTTAAATTTTAAGAAATAAATAATAATATTGTGGGAAACAATATTACTTAGGTACCTTACAATTAAACGTAAAGTGCCGAATAAACAACGCCAAAGGTTTCTGGTTTCTGTTCAAGACATTCTCGGAAATAGAAATAGGTCTATTAGCGGTAAAAAAATTAAAGGAAAACCTGAGAGATTGGCTTGAAACACTAGAATAATGTTTTACATTTGATAAACTGAAAGGTCAACTTCCAAAACCTAATAAGTCTTAGCTAGCATGATTTCAATAACTTTATATCTTTAGGCTTACAAAATAAGCACATAAACAAGTCAAATTTCATACAGTTAGTTTTATTAAATAAGAAATAGGACGTTATTGGTTTTCTCTTCACTTAATTTTTTTATTTACTAGTGTAAGTGAAAAAGAAACCACTAATACATTCATATATAACATACATGTCTTATACAATGTTTGTTTTGCCTATCTAAATCTAAGTTAAATGGGATTTAGATACATGTCAATAAAATTATTTAAATAGGTCAAATATACTCAACAATCAATTTCTTACATGCAATTGTCGGTGTGGAATGGAGCAACATCTAGCTAAGCATTATTATCATGCTCTTCCTCTACCTAATAGCTGAATAATACAATTCTCTATGGTCACAGGGGGCCCTTGCTTTAAGGCATTTACTGCCCAAGCTCGGCTGAGCGGTGAGACGTATTTTAACAAGTGTTTCTGTAGTGATGGGTCGTTTTGTTTGTTGCCTATCGAAGCTTTTGTTAGATAAGCTACTGAAATTAATTTAATTTGTTCTAATCTATGAAATTATTTAGCTTGAAGGCATTTGTACCGAACTTATTAGTTATGCTTTGTGACAATAATTGTGTTGAATTATTTTAATGATTTTTAAATAAATATTTTACATGTGATCTTATAATATTGTGTTAGAGGAGATCTAATGTTTTTAAACAAATACTTTTTCAGTGGTCCTCATTCAGAATTGTTTTTTCAAACAAGGTTTATTTTACTTATCGTTTTCAATAAAACCATTGTCCAGCTTATATTTTATACCACTTTACGTTGTTTGCTAATTAAAAATGCGACAAGAGCGCCGCAGATGCTTAGGAAAAACGTTAGTACCCAAGTTAAGAGAACAGCCGTCTGTCAGCTGCCAAGTAAGCTCGAGCAAGCATTTTATCTTAGCTTTAATTAATTCTTACCTGATGCTGGTCTACTTTCCCCGTCAGCAGCAGGCGCAGTTTATGGAGAAAGTATTAAGATTTCGAGGTAAGGCGCTGGAATTATATGGCTACTTATATGGTGTAGAAACACATCACACGGATACTGTTTTCCGCGCGGAACGCACTTATATCTGGGGCATCGTGTTTTTTGTGCACTTTTTTAATAACTTCCATGTCTTTGCAGGATCGTGGTTAAAAAATTACATACTCATTCAAAAATAAATAAACAGCAGAAAGAGTGTGATGACAATGTATAAAAAACTGAAGAATCAAGACTGAGATGCTTCCATAAGTAACGCGAAAGTTTGTAAGTATGGATGGATGTTTTTTACTCTGTCACGCAAAAAGTACTAGACGGATTTTGATGAATTTCGTTTACAGATAGTTTATGTTCTTTAATGCGTTTACTCCCGATCCCGTGAGATTTTCGGGATAAAAAGTTACGGGAGGTCATAAAAACTATTCGCTATTAGAATTTCAGTAGGTATGTAATAGTAAATAGGTAGATCTCAAGGTCGTCGTCTTAACCTCTCGGCTCTGAAGTGTAAATGAAGTGCGGCCCTAGAAATGAGTAAGTCAATCTCCTAGTACCTATATTATTACAAAAATGGGTAGCTATTATTTATTTCTACGTAACTCAGAAACATATGACTGATGGAATATTTCTAGTACAAATTGCTCAAAGAAGGCTTACAGATTTAACGAACTTTCTAGAGGTCGTTCGTAATTATAATTATACCTACGCTCTTTGTACGCAATACATCAGAAAGGAAATCTATTTTCGTCGTAACTTGAGCTGTACCTGTTGTTAAATTTTTAGACGAAATTCCCCGGTCGGGCGTTCGTTCAGGAATTTTAATAAAGCTACAAGTACCTAAGTTCGTATAATGTACGATTTATCGGTTTGTTCTCCGATACCTCTCAGGAGAATTCCATAATTTATGTGAGTTTCTCTGAATTTTCTACATCTTGAAATGCCGATTCAAATTGGTACCAACTGTCCTGGCAATAGGAACTAAATTATTTACTAATTACTAATAATTACTTATACTAATAATTAAATGTAAACTAATATTATAAAGTGGGGAGATTTGATTGTTTGTTTCTTTGGAATGAATAGGCTTCGAAACTACTGAACCGATGTGACAAATTCTTTCACCATTAGAATCCTAAATTATATAGGGACAGCCTGCTATCGAATATTTTCCCAACAATTAGGGATCCGTATGAATACATCAATTATGTAACCCAACGTCTGAGTCGATGTGTGTAAAAATATATAATTTTTGAAATGTTGTTTATACATACCAGTGCGAAGACGGGGCTACGCAAAATCAATCTGTAATCGTTTATTTTTTGTTTGCTCTGCTCATTTCAGGACCATCCAGACTTACGCGGTATTTGCTAGCGAAATCCGAGTAAGTATGCGGTAATCCTATTGTTACCAAAATACTCGACGGAATACCGCGGCCCGCGCGGAACCCAGCGCAAAATCCCAGCGAAACTTACCGCTCAAGATAGCAAATACTGTGTGGGTATGTCTGAATATGCGTGTAATATTACCATATTTTCATATAGGTACATATTATATATAACTAAACCATAATACCCACAATTACTTTTGAGTCGGCTGTTCGAAATACAAATTTAATTAACATAATAATTAATTGTAATGCTATTTTAGGGACGTGTCGCGTTAACTGCTGATGCAAATTAATTAAAATGTTCAATAAATTGATTTAATTGATAATCTGGTTGAAAACGGCACGTGTCTGCACACGAGGACTTTCAGAGTTCATGCATACGTAAATAATAAACAATCTGTTAATTTTCATGAAACGGCTAACAAATGCCTATCATTATCGACGATATACGTTGTATGTCTATACTAATATT
Source organism: Eupithecia pulchellata (assembly GCA_963931895.1). Classification (NCBI taxonomy): domain Eukaryota; kingdom Metazoa; phylum Arthropoda; class Insecta; order Lepidoptera; family Geometridae; genus Eupithecia; species Eupithecia pulchellata. The sequence continues at coordinate 3,906,334 of OZ007532.1, forward strand.
ATAAAGAGGAAAGGTTTGATTGTTTGTTTGTTTGAATTGAATAGGCTCCTTTATTCACCGACAATCCTTAATAATCATCATATTAAGGATCCGTATGAAAACTTCAATAATGTAATCCAATGTGTATGTGTATGTAAAAATCTAGTTTTGAAATTTTTATTTTGTTACATATGGGACTTTTTATCCCGAAAATCCCATGGGATCGGGAATACATTGGTGAAACCGCGGGCACCCAGCTAGGGTTTTAAATAAACAGCCAATTAAACTTTTACTTGAAGTATCTCTGTAAAAATGAAGTTTTAGAGAAAACTTTGCGATTGTTTTGTATCAAGTCAAGTTTAGTTAATCGTGTTTCCTCTTTCTTTTCTCTTTTCTTTCGGCTTGATTTTTTCGATGCAGGCTAAACCTAGTGAAGGAATTGAAAGCACAAAACCAGTTATTAATAGCTGTCTGCAAATTACATTAATTACCCTTAATTTTTCTATAATATTCACGTGTTATTTGATATTATTACCCACTACATATCGGCTTGTCCTACCCTCATTATTACAGAACACTACACCTATCTTGTTTTATTATTAGTTAAGAATGTGTACCATGTAATTTTACTTTTTACTTTACTTTTACTTTTTTTCCCCATAACTTACTAATTAGAATCATAAAACTATTGATGCTGTCAAATCAATTGTTCAAAATTCTAATTCCTTTTTTAAACGAACATGGTCTTACGTAAGAAATAACACATAATAGAATGGTTATCCGAAACCATTTTGGAGTCGAGGAAACTTGGTATTTCCTAGCAAAAGTTAAAACGTTTCGAAGCCTAGTTCTTGCTTGGAACGCTGATGTGAAAATGATGATTATCTATTCGTCTTCAGTTCAGTTCGTGTTTCTGTCTAATTTGGCAAATTGTTGGCGACATGCAAACTGATAAACATGGACTTTCTCTAAACGGTACAGCGCAAACGAGCAAAAGAATAAAAAAAATGGCTGACTAGTAAAGACGTGTATAGGTAAAAATCAAAGGTCACTTGTCTAAACATTTGGTTTCTATATAACTAACTGTGAAATCTGTAGGAGTTTCGGTAGATTATTGAAAAATATCCACACTGTTCGCAGAGAAGATATTGAGCAGATAGATAACGAGTGACATGCGGGCAAACTTTAGTAGGTTGGTCCTACAGTTGGGCACCTCCAGCATGGCGGGGCGGCGGCGTCGCGTACCCACATAGTTAAATAAATAATGCCGGCCAATCCACACAACATCATCAAGCCCCAAGCTTGTGTTATGGTACTAGATGACCGATATACAAAATACAATAGATAACATAGATATATATTTTTTATTATACCGACAAGAAATATAACCATTATCCTTTATTTTTTTATATGCCTATTTTGGAAGATTTACCAGTCAATTTGTGGTTTTGCTGATTCCTTCAGTTTTGTATAGAAAACATTCTAGAGTGTTCCCATAATCATAGGATTTTGTTCCCTAGAAATTACTATTTACACAAAAAATTTAAAAATCAAAATACAAGCTCTGCTTAGCTTGTGGCTAGATAATGCTGTTTTGATTGTCTAGCAATATCAATTCATTTTATTTATACTTAACCTATGAGCTCAAAAGTCGGCATGTGTGTGTTTCTCGTTTGCAACTCAGTAGACCTATGTAGTTAAGTTCGGTTCCCTCGACAGTGTACAAGCACTAAAGTTAGGGAATAGATTGGAAGCTCCAACGCGACACCGCCGCAACATTCAAGACAAATGTTTGTTGTGAAACATGTGTTCCACCCGATCTTGTTGTGTAGCGGTTTTACTGTTAAATTGGGTAATTTGCTCAATTCCTTCAACAGTATTACTATAGGTACTCATAGGTCGCGTGCTTGACGCGTGGTTGGTGAATCCCGCATGTACAATTGCATAGAAAACAAAGATGGTGACACCGCTTTGCCTGTTGCGTAACTGTTATAGTAATAAGCGTGCTTTTAGAACGTAATATTGTCCTAGAGAACCCTGGTGTCTAGATAAACCTAACTCAGGATTTAAGCCTCTCCTTTCAAAAATAAATTTGCTTCTTATAAATAAGCGAAGCATGAAGCCAGCGTCAAGAAGCTTCCGACTGACTTGATACTTAAAGCGATGACCATTAAAAAAATAAAGTAATAAATAAAGATTGATGTGATGATCAATGTTTTGACAAACTAGTCAAGTTATTTCCGTTGAAATTATTAAATTATTAAATAGAATAATCAATGGTCCCATATCCTGATGTTTGCCCTTGTGTTCTCATAATATTTTCATTTATATCATGATTGATGGATTTACTAATAAGGAATAAATTAATTATATCTCACATTCATACTTAACAGAATAAAACAATTGAACTTAGTATTTACAATTAACATCTATTTCCCAAAAATTTAAGCAGTTACCAGAAGGCAGAGTGCCTAGAATACTGGCAGTATTGAGACGTTGGATGGCGATGCTAAATCGTTGACCCAAAATAAAGGGCAGATTAATTATTTAATTGCAGCTGTACGACTCACAACTCTTTTGTAAAAATAAATACTTGGTATTTTCCCTAACATCTTTAATTTGAAACTAGAACTTTAGAAATAAAAGACTCCTTTTAAATAAAACTTTTTGAATTTTCTTTTAAATATCTTACTGCCAATCTAACAAATAAATAAGTAGAACTACCAACAAACTCTAACTAACTTAGCAAACCGCCCGCATAACGTCAATGGAGTAAATAATAATCCATCATCAGGGATCCAGTGAGTCGCGAGCAAAGTTTCTCGAAGTATGGCTAAGTTTCTACACAACAGCTCATAGAAAGTAGTAACAAGCTGTTTCACGGTAAAACTCGGTGTTTCTTCAACTAGAGGTAAGTTTGTTAGCAAGTAAGTCTTAGAATAAGCAGATTTATGGAGAGTAGGATAGATAGAGTAGATAGATACCTAGATTTTAGTACCTAGATTTTTGTTATTTTATATTTTTTGTGAGCATTGTCTTAAAGATTCAGTGTTAAGTGAAGAGAAAATAAAAAACATTTTATTTCTAATTTTAGAATACTTTTTTGTATGAAATTATAATCGTTTATTGAATTTTAAACGACCTGTCTAAGTGCTTATTTCGTAAGTCTACAAAAATAAAGTTATTGAAATCTGGTAACCTTAAATACAAAACAGATTTTTTTTTAATGATTATTGGCTTAACGTGCCTTCTTAGGCATAAATTCGTTTTGGTAGACATAAAAGTGTTAAACTTTTATCATTGTAAGCTTAATAAAATCGAAAGAATAAATATTTAAAATGAAAATGAAATGACGAAAAGTTGTTGATAAAAAGCCTACGCACGAGTATATTTCCCGTAACACCAAACGCGCGAAATTCTCAATCATGTAAATAACGAATACATGCATAAATCCGGAATTCCGGATGTATTAATAAATTCCAATTTTAACACCGAACTACGGCGCAAACCCGAAGACTTGTTTACAGCTATTCGTTATTTATTTTTAGAGATCCGTAAAAGTGTCAACGTCCTCGGTAAGAGGTGTCAATGAAAATGGTCGGGAAATGCAACATTGCTGGTTTTTTAGACGAAAATAATATGCATTTCGTACAAGTAGGTATTTGATGGCATAATTAAATGAGTAGAAATTTCAATCATCATCAATCAGAAACGACGAGGCATGCAAGATTTCAAAGTCACTTAACTATGTAAAGACTGCGAACATTAATTCAGTGCCTACCTATCAATTATGTCACACATGTAGCATCATCTGTATTTGCGCACACACTCGCGCACGTATTTGTTCATAATAATATCCCGTGAAAGCTCAAAATTCAGTTTTAGAACGTACAAGATTTTAGATATATTAATATATTAAGATAGATAACATTTCATTTGATTCACACTACGGAACCACCGTCCTAGGGAATGCCTTACACTTGAAATTCTTATTTATTGCATTTATTTATTCCTCGTAGATCGATTTCCGGGTGTGATTTACGCTTGCAATGTGGTCACTAGTCTGATTTGATACTTGCCTACAAAGCTAGTTGTAGGTACACAACCTGGTTTGTATCAAGTAGTAATTGACTGAAAAATAAATAATGTTGGACAATCCATTACGTATATATTTTTTATTATACATAGAAAACAATCAAAACACCCTGAACAAATATCTGCAGATTATACAAACATTGGTCCCGAGGCGGAAATCGAACCCGCAACCTCCTGCGTTCTGAGGAAATGTCATGACAATATTATTAATTCGTTTCGGTCTCGTTTTGGACCCTAAAAACTAATTTATTCATCTAGGCCGGTTACACACCACTAGTTAGTGTTTAAAAGCTAGACTACCCTGGGTTACCTAGGTAAGGTAATGTCTGCCAAAAATCTTAATAACTGATGGAATGAAGGAAGGAAGGATGAAAATATTTAGTCACTATTCCGCGCAAAATCTGACTAGATAAGATCCAACAAAAAGTCCGCGAAAAAATATTTCATAATCGCTCCGCCCGCGGCTTCACTTGAGTGGAAATATTTTATGCGTCAAATGGATTCTTATCGATTCTACAATGACACACAATTCCACGTGGGTGAAGTCGAGGGGGGCAGCTACTTACATGTGCTGTACATACGCGATTCACTATTTGCATAACGGTTTATTTTTACTTTAGGTCTCGTAACCACTAGGTCTTCATTACGGAATTGTTAATAAATAATTTCATACGTATATTTGGCAATCATAATTAGCTTAAAACTAGATTGTGGGTTTCGAAAATCTGATTATTTGGCGATGGGTTACGTTACGATCACGCATCGAAAATGTTATCCTTTTGAACCTTCTTTTCACATATGCCTAATAAAAACCCAATACATCACTCAACATATTTAATTCATCAAAGCCTGTACAGATCGTAATAAATCTACGTAATATGGATAAGTGTTCTAGACTCAAGAGAGCAACCAGTCAAAGCTAAACATTTCGCTCACAAGGGTCTTAAACATTCACATTCGGATGATTTATTGAAGAGAACAGTATTTTTGGTTCCTTGCTTATGAAAGAGGCCTTTGTATCTTGAATGATATCTTGAATTGTATCTTGACACTGTGTGATGTTTTGAAAAGAAAAAAATAATAATACCGATCTTTGATAATCAAATTATGGAGAGTTAACACTGCATCATTTTACCCTAACCTAAGCATAGCTTTTGTGTACTAGATAACTGCTATTATATATACCTTGATACAACACATAACATTTGATAGATTGTTTTTATAGATACAAAACTTTTTAGTAATAGTGTAAAAATCACAGTTAATTGTATGATAATTATGAAAAACGGTTATAAATCCGTCGCCCCGCTTGCTTCGTTGACATATAATCGAACTCAGCGTGTTTTGCTCGGAGCGAATCTAGTTATCACTAATCACTGAAAAGCGTAATCCATACCACACATTGCTATTGGGAGATCATGCTATTATCTAAACTTAAATTACAGAATAAATATTCATCAACGAAATACGCTGGCCTGGCCTGCTAAATCCAGCATTCAAATTTAGCGTCCATCCAGTGATTTCGTTACCGCACTAGCCTATATTCGCCCTAATTTATTCTCATAAAACAAAATACGAGTATACTGGTTCGATAATCAACAAGAAATCCTAAAATAAATTATAAAAGGTTGTTTTATAGTTTTTTAGAGGTCATGTATTCATGTACCTAGTTCTTCACAGAGATCTTTGATCGTGAGAAGGGTGAATGCGATAAATGAAAAGGGAATGAAATTGAGCGTCATGAACTAACTTTTTGTCATCATTTTTCACATAAAACCCCCGGTCCTGAAGGTAAAGCGGGGACGCTGTATATAAAAATAATAAACGATATATATAATAATAAACGATATACAAGGTGTAACAAAATATGTGTACTAAGCCGAAGGGGGAGGTTTCAGACCCCAATGGAGATCAGTTGTGGGGGGGGAGATAATTAAAAATTCCTATTTTTATTATCTTATTTTTTTTATTTTTTTTTTCTATTTTATTTCCCTATCCGGGTAACCTATACATACCTACTACCACTGCAGGTAGGTAGGTATTTATCTTCGTAGAGTTCAGCTATGGCGGGGCGGGAGACTACCTAAATCTATATATCTATCTATCTATCACTCTAAATCTGTGACCATACTGACGTCATTGTCACAGGTACAATGAAACCGCTGCTATTAGGGTTGTCACTTCGTAAAAAATCAGCTGTCCATGTTGAAACTTTGATGCAGTTTTTTCCGAGATATCGATCGAAATTCGAAAAGTCGTTGAACAAAAGTTGATCCCCGGGGGGGGTGGAAATTCACCCCCTTTCGCTTAGTACACATATTATGTTACACCGTGTATAACGGACGCTGCATATAAAAATAATATACGAAATGCGCGCATATAAAAATAATAAACTGATTTTTTTTTTCTCAAGCAATATAATCAGTTAAAGCCAGCAAATAAGTTTTGAACGTCGGGTTAGGTTAAGCCGGCCACATACGAGTACATTAAGAATTCCGTTTCTGGATTCCGTGTCGGAATATCGAATCGGGATTCCGTAAATATAAAGAAATATAATATAATAAAAAAAAAATATAAGAAATATAAACCTTACCCCCTACGTTTTACCTACAGATATATCCAAAGGTTGCCCGGAATAAATCGCTCGAAGGCCGCTCTGTTCTGGTGTACAATAAAGCATTTATGTATTGTAAATCTGTTTGTTATGTTAACATACATAAATCCAAACACTATGAATGTTTACCTACGTATATTTCCCTTCTGAATACCAAGATGCAGTTCAGAGACGCAAGTGCGCTTTTCCATGCCTAATTCATGATGCAGAATTCCGAATTGGAGAAAACTTCGAATGGAAAACTACTGGACTGTCTGGTACGTATCATAGATACGTACCATAGATTTGTATGGATTTTCTGTTCGAAATTTGAAATCGGTATTCCGAAACGGAATTCCTGATGTTTGTGGCCGCCCTAACAGATATCTGTGTAGTAGGGAAACAGCTACAAATGCCGTTCAATGCGGTTTTCCGATTGTTTAATTGATCAATTAGCAGAACGCCACGAACTAAACTTGTGTTGTGTGAATCACTTGGTGGTGGTTAAGCAATAGCTGCTCCAACTATTATATAATATAAAGTTATTATTATTATTATATTATTATAAACGATAGTTATCCAATTGCCCATTAAGCTTATCTAGTTGCAAAGAGGTCTTGTATTTTTGAGCATACCGATTCTAGGCACGAGATGATAAGAATTAGTCTATATGACATCATATTCTTCCATTATACATTTGTACGTCTAAACTATTGTTCATCTATCAACCGAATTTATTCTGAAAACGCTGTAAATCTATCAAAACTGTATTTCTTTAGTATAATGTATTTCGGGAGTATTATTAACTTACCATGGTGTCACCCGAATATCATGTATCTCTTTCGCTGATCAATATAATAAAATAAAATTATCTAGGGAGGCCTATATCCAGTAAATTCTATAGGCTACAGACGGCAGCTTTAAGTGTATTTCCAGAACTACAAATCAGCAGAAACTGTACTTTATGTACAGTCGCTCCCAACTTAACATGCCCAGCATCCTGTAAATCCGCCGGGTTATATTAAACTCTAGGCTTTGTTCTTAGTTGGAAGACAGACAGCGGTAATGCGCTATGTAGGCAACAGCTGCTTGCCTTGATTAAGTCATAAATATGCAGCATGGGTGCTATGTACACTCGCCTTTATAGACAAGTGGTGACTTGACATTTATATATTATATAAATCGTTTATTATTTTTTATTATATTGGAAACTATGGGGATTATGGGCAATAACCCCTTAGCTAGTCGGATCAATTGCTTTTACGCCCCCTACAATGTTGGCTGACCATCGGGTGGTTGCTTATCTAAAGGCCACCATTTGATGACTGCGTTGGTCCTCATCATGCAGAGATCATCTCTCCATGCTAAGTGCCTTGCTCATTTATATTGCAGCCTCGCAATCCGTGTTATTTCAACAATCTTAGTGTCGCTGACTGTACTTACGATACTTTTCAACTCGCACAGCTCCCATAAATAGTTTTATTAATTTTTTGCTCTTCACCTATGTATAATAATTCTGGAAATATGACATATGATATACACTTCCTCGTAGAAGTGTTTATGACATAGTTTATTTATTTGGCAAGAATATTTTTATAAGAAGTTTTGAAAAATGGTTTTCACAAATAGGAATATAGAGAACATGGCAAAATAGTCAACTTTACTATTAAAATAATGTGTCTTAGCAGTAATGACACCATATTCATATTTTGAGTTGAGCTACCAGTTATCTCATTGTAAAATATATTAGTTCTAATTTCGTTATTTTATTGTTATTTTCTTTGTTAATAAAGGTTATTGATATTTTAATTAAGATGGTATTAAATAATACCATCACAGTTAAATAATTCCTAGATCCTCAGTAAAGATGTTTCAAAATTGAAAAATCAAATATTTTTTTAGGAAAGATCGCCCTTTCCAATTGACTACCCGAAACAACCAATTCCCTCTTTAATTAACCAAAAATAAACAGAGTTAACACTGGATAAAAATACCTTATTCTATTAAATAAATCTTCTCAGAGGTAAACAAATGATTTGCTCGACACCACGTTACGATAGGATAACCGCGGTTTCGTTATTTAATCGCAACTAGTTACGTAAAAGTACAAAAAAAGTTTTTAATCGCAACTGCTTACGAACCTCCGGTTTTTTACGCGGCCGAAAGTAACCTACCTACCTTGCAAAATATAAATTTATTTAGTCTTCGGCCTAATTTACGGAAGCAGATGGTTCACCAGGTTAAATCCTAATTCTTTGAATCTGTCGAAAACCTTTAGTGACACAAATTATGTAGCTAACGCTAGCTAAAAATAGAAATATTTATCAAGAATTATGTTTTTGAACCTAACAGTCAATTAGTCGGAATAAATGACAACCAGAATTTATAATTGAGCTTGTATATTAACCAATCGGATGTGACCCCAAGACGCTGTATTGTCAAAAAGTTCATTCTCAGTTTGAGGCCCTATTATATTTTACGTTTATACAAACTGAGATACTTACTCACTAAATAATATGTAATTATTTTCTTTGCGGAAGCGGGTGATGGCTCCGCTACACAATTTTCAACTTTTGCGGTAGTCAATCCACAATTTGTACCTTATACATTATATAGGAACACATACAGGAACACAACATGTGTTCCTAATGATAATGACCTAAGACTGTTGTATTTTGTATAATACTCCATATTCACACAGCATCATAATCATTCTGATGCAAATTAACACAATAAGGTGAGAAACTTACAATCACCTCTCCTTCTAAATTGAAAATATTTTCCAAATGGCTAAACGAAATGCCGATCCACAGTATTTATTAAAGAAGGAATTAATTTGAATATTCAACAACGTCTTTGTAAGAGAAAACGGATTTAATTTAATATTTCTCATTAATTTAAAGCCGTTTTCTCTGATTTCCATAAGATAACATCAAACTACCATTTAGCTTGAAATAGGTTATTTTCTTCATATTGAAAATAATATCCTCACAGTGTTTATGTAGTAGATTTAAAAATCGTAAATTCCGAAGAATTTCACCAAAAACTTTATGAGACATTTATTACTCAAAGGCATAAAGAAATTTCCATTTTTATTTTGCCCCGGCTTAAAGTACGTAGGTAATATTATAGCAACCATTATTCAAAATGAAGATTATTCAATTTATCGCATTATTCAAACTTTACCAACTTGACAATATGGCGCACAAAAACCTTATGCAAATTCATTTTTGGCAAAGCTTGTTGTAGAACAAGGTACCCATTTTTGATAAAATCTTTTTCTTTGTATAAACTATATGATTCAAATCGTGTTTAAAAATTAAAGGTCATAACCAACGGTCAACGTTTCGCACGCTCGATTTCATATCAAAAACAAAGTTCTTTTAATAAAAAGCAATGATGAAGTTACTGATTAAAGTCACTCGTTGACTTTGTGTCTTGAACTCGCACTAAAGTTTTAAAAACTTTCACGGCAATAAATCGCAGTTTATTAGCCTGTTTCGCGTGTTCACAGCAAAAAGAATACAGTTTTTGAACAAACAAAGCGCCAACACGAAATAACTCCTAGTTACTGTGGTAACAACTTTGATACGTAGGTATCACGTAGAAGGCACATATATTTCTCTTGAAAAATATAAGAGGCAACAAAAATATATCAAAAAGAAAATGGCTGATGTAGATATAGATACGTTTGAAACAATCTTGGCCCGACAACAATCTGCATTTGTAAAGTAAACACGCGCCAAATATATCGTTGTGTCGATTTGGAAACACGTTACTAGTAATAATGTTGGTTTTGATCGTACATACAAGTATAGCAAAGTCAATAGTCTCTCGTAGCGTTTACTTGGGAAGTCTAATAATCTCATCTCGTCCCGGGAGAATGTAGAGAAGTTTGTAGAAGTTTCTAGTAACAATGAGCGCAGCATCTCGCGGAAACGCCGCTGTCACTCAGTAGCTTATTTTAGCAATGATGAAGAAAACAAACTCCTAGCATCTTGGGGTTTCCACTGGTATTGACATGGGTCAGTTGAGCTACCTATAGATTGTTTAAAACAATCGGAAGTTCCATTGTTTCAATTGTAAATACTAGTTACAATTTAGCTATGAGAATTTCAATTTTCTTTGTTAATAGAATCTCAGCAAATCATAACAAGGTATCTCGTAACAAAACGTAATAGTCATACGCAAAAAATCGCATCCGATCACATATTAAAAATGTAACACATAATCTACTTTTTGCCCTGAATAAATACATCGCAAGTATCCAGCCAGGGGTGAAAGCTAGTATCTACCAATTATCTTATTTTATACCAATAACGCAGTACCTCGTAGCAATAACTTAGCACATCGTAGCAACATTATCAATCGTAGCAATTCGTAGCATAGACGCATAGCGTCGTAGCAGATCGTAGCAAAGATCAATGTAACAATTCGTAGCAAAGACGCATAGCGTCGTAGCACATCGTAGCAACGATCGATGTAGCAATTCGTAGCATAGCGTCGTAGCACATCGTAGCAACGAACGATGTAGCAATTCGTAGCCGTACAAGGCCAATTGCTGTCTCAGACCGATAACTAGTCCTTAGCATAATCCACATAACCACGTCGTCGACTTGCAGATAGGCTTGTTAAGAAACAGCCACATCAATTACAGACGTAAATAACTAAGTAGTTGCGTAATCGCGAGCGGTTCCTACTGGCTTTAAAACTGAAATGTTCTGTAAAGCCGCGGTTAGAGCTGGGTATGAGAGATCCGGTTTTTGGAGCTTTGTTAAATATTGTATAAAATAGGCATACAACAGTCTCTTTGTACATCTTAGCGCAGGATGTATGTACATTATATCCCTTTTGCGTTATGACTTGTCGGCTATATAAAAAATCCATCACAATTTTATTTATAGGTTCTCAAAAGAGACTTAAAATTGTGACCTTTAACGTTAAACGTCCTTTTTAAAGGAATCCTTACATCAACGGAGCCTTAAGTTCAACAAAATGATTAAAGTATTAATTAATTATTGGCTTACTGATAAAACTTCATCAGTTCTCAGTTTCAATAAAGTAATAAGAATCTCCGACCTCCTCAAGATACACAACTCAAACCACGACCCGCGGAGAATTCATACAAATCCTCAGCGCAAATATAAATAAAATAAATTATCATAGTTTATTGTTTTGACATGGAAATTAGACCTATGGAAATAATCCCACGTATAAATAGATTTATGTACGCTTCGAGATAAACTCGTAGGTTTCAGAAGTAAAGGAAATATACGTTTTAGATGAAAATATAAGGCCCTAAAGCTTGGTTATGGCTCTTTCTGAAATAGTAAGTTATCATATTCAGTGGTGAGGAATAAACTTCAAAGGAATAAGATAGATAATAATTTACCGAAAGATTTTTATAAAAGGGATTTACGTGTTGCCTAGCAAATTGACGATCTATTGAAAGGTTTTTGCTCAGCTTCCATAATAACTCGTATCTCGTCAAGAAGAATCCGTTGCTGAGAGGCAGCTTTGTCTCACGACACCGACTTATTTTTTTATGACTAATTTATTATTTGGCAGGCGTTGTGCTTCTGATATTTGAAACTAAACGAATATTTAATTTTCTTTGAACAAAGCTACAGGATAAAGCATACTTTAATGACTGCTTATTGGTTAAGAATTTTTGGTATAATGTTATTTAATTTAAGAAGTGTTAATAATAATTTCATCAAATTTGTTATATTTTCACTATTTTAAGTGTTTTTTTTCATATTATGTAATATAATAAGCATATTATGCTTATTGAATAAAAATAATATTGAATTGAATTGACGTCCAGTACTAACCATCTAAAATGATTATGGCATGATTTACTCGTTTATGGTTTTATGGTTTGACTGGGATCTTAATTACAATAAAAATAAGTTTTTTTTACGATTTTTAACGCTTTTTTCGTCCTTTTTTCGTAATCGTTCCTTGTTTATTGATAATTGTTCCAATTTCATAACATTTGAATTTTCTTCAACAAGCGGTTCGCCCCGGCTTCGCGCGGTTATTTAACCAAAATACCCACATTGGGTTACATTATTGAAGCTTTCATACGTATCCCTATTTTTTTTTTAATATTCCATAGTCTATGTTCATCATGAAATTGATTATAATGGTGAAAAAATATTTCGAACTGGTCCCGTAGTTTCGGAGCCTATCCAATGAAAACAAATCATTCCTCAATATTATTTTAGAATAGAGTACATATACATTATTACTTCTTGCCATGGTTTCCCACTTTTTATTAGCACAAGCCTAACTGACATTGTACTTGTATTTTACTAACGTAGTTTGATGAATTCGTACCCATAGTTAGTAAGTTTTACCACAATCCTCAGATCGCTTCAAGTCGAAACAAACATATCTCATGTTATGTTCCCAAACTTAAATTCAGGACGAAAACTTAGTAAACGCGTAAATAATGCTTATTTGAATGAATGAAATACTTAGTATTATGAATTACCGAGTCTCGGTGCGGGTTGAGCCAGCCCTAATTAAATTACAGGGGTAGAGATGGATGGATGATTAGCTTTACTTGCTAAGTAATTTAGAAAATTTATGAACATGCTTTGAAGATTATATATCGTTAAAATAACGCTAATTAGTAACGTTATTTTTAGGAAACTGGAATTATCATGGCAACACCGGCCCACGCAACACAACACAATATGTTTAGAAAACAGGCTTCACTTTGCTGTTCACAGAGTTCTTTTTAATTGACTTTGTGGCGTTCTATTTTAAAAGTGACAGAATGCGAATAACTGACAGTAGAACTGTCAAAGGGGAAAGTTTCGCTGACATGTAGACATAGACACGTGGGGCCGGTCCTATCGTTTTAGAGATATCGTGGATTTTCCTGCCATTTCCTGCATTCTCGGTTTTAAACACATGTAATTATCAATCTTACAGTGCCTACCTTTGTGTTCATTAAATATTTATTGGATAGAACTGTGTTTTGTTGTGTATCTTATCGGGTATAAAATTAATATGGCGTGTTGTTGTCGAAAATAAACACTATTGTTTATTATATAACCCCGAATGATAAAAATGACACCTATGGCGCTCATTAAGAGAGACCTATGTCCAGCTGTGGACTATTAGAGGCCGAATGATATGATGTGATTTATTATGTGCCTATGTAGAGTTGTCCTGCATAATTTGAGCCTTATTCAACCTGCATAACGTCGTTGTCACTTAAAGAAATATACTATAAAAAAAATATGGACCAACAACCTACACCTACTTCTGTTAATGCAAGTGTATTTACTTCTACAAAGAGGCTTTACATTGTACGAACATTAACGTTGAGTTATTACCTCCGCTTTAGCCACTTACCCACAATTCTTTAGCAAACGAGTGCTAATAAATCATCTCCTTCGTAAAACTTTATGCCTTTTCACGCAAAAACTATTAAAAACGTCTTGAAAGGAGTTTATTAACTGAGACTGATTACTCTGCATTTACAGTTAAGACAACACGTAGCGTAATGGATCAAGTGACATCAAAACAGAAGTAGGTTTGATTTTCATGGGACAATTTTAAACAAGTTCTGCAAGAATTTGGGTTAACTAAATTTCAACAAAGAAAATTAAAATAGAATAACCAAATTAGAACAAGTATTTACAATTGAAACAATTGAAGTAACTGGAGACTGTTAGAAACAATCTACAGGTAGCTTAAGCCAAAGCCCAAGGCGTATCCTGCGTCGTAGGCGGATCTCGGCCCACCGTGCCACAGAGGTCGTCAATATACGTACCTATACGACAAAAGTTAAAAACCCTCTGCGCGCGAATTACACTCGCACTTGACTAATCTTATTTTAAAAGGAAAAAAAAGGAAAAAAGCATATACGTTTGTAAATTAAAGCCTCCTTGTGAAAAACTCACCCTAATTTATTAAGATGTCCTGGAACGTCCAGTGTTAATTACATAATCTGTTATGTAGTTTAGTTTATGGTACCTGCACAAATAAATTAAGTCCAGATAATTAACATATGCGATAAATCACGAAATGTGACGGAATTACGTCGCATCGCAAGGTTCAGGACAAGATTAGAACGTAGGTGGCTATAGGTACCTTAGGTAGATATAGGTTGCTCACACAGTGATCATAAATAAATATTGTTCTAATACAAAAAAATAGCAGATTATAGTGAAAATACGCGCAAATTACAAATCATTTTGATATTACGTTTGTCTAAGAAATTCATCCGTGCCCATACTCAGTATGTAATTCTGACTAAGCTCCAGTATAGGTGTAGGAACCCCACATCAGAATGTACGGTCGAGTGGTAACTGACCTTTGGTGGAAATAGCCCAACCTTTGAGCTGGCTTGGATGGCACAGAACAAGGGACCGTGCTTTGTTTTTTGTGCTTGTTTTTGACTCATGTTGGCATTTGAGAGTGATGAAACCTGAAAAGGCGAGAAAAAATGTAAGTGTATATATATAAATGTATGTATATCGCGTTCTTTTACGCCAAGCCAATTAGGTTTTTTGAATCTACGTACAAGTTAGCTGTAATCTGTGGTGGGCGAAGGTTCGCGTACTACGTAGTAGGTTGCGCGTTTGGTTCCTGCTTCGGGACAAATGTTTTTTGGGACATATGTTTATAAGATCTGCAGACGGTGTTCTGGAAATTTTCTATATAAGATAAAAAAATTATAGATGGATAAATAATATCATTATTGTACCTTAAAAAACAATACAAATAACAGTTACTAAGTAATATATATCTTTTTAATATAGTAAGTATTAGGGTTATAGGTAGATGATCAATAACCTTTTAAGGCGACTTGGGTAGAACAAGACGAAAAACTTTTGTTCTATGACTTTTCTAATTCAATGATTTTTTCCATACAAAAACTAAATTAAATTTCCAGTTCTGGTCTTCTTATCTCTATGTAGCCGGTAACAGATTAGAGGCATGATACGAACGCAGCACAAGCTAGTAACAAACAAGTCGATATCGATACATGACACGCTCGCGGCTCGCGGCGGCGCTTGTATGTCGGTATCTAGCCAATAAAGAAAGGGTTATTTTAATTAAAAGGGTTGTGTTGTATTACGTTTTGGCAAAGTCATAGAAAAAAGTCTTGATTTACCCCAGTCGCCTAGAGGTTATTGATCATCTGCCTATAACCCTGTATATCAGTCATACTAGTCCCTGTATACTAGTACCTATTCATAACACAAGCTCTGCTTAGCTAGGGATTAGATGATGTGTCCAGCATTATTTCTATAAATAGGTAGGTATTTATTTTATTGGAGAAGTATGAATAGACAAGAACAACCACCGTACTGCGATCCCCAACCCGCTTGCCCAGCGTGGGGATTATGGGCAATAAACCCCAAATGATGAATAATGCCATCTATGGCACTCATTTGGGGAGGCCTAGAGGTCCAGCAGTGGACTACGAGTATTATAGGCTGATGATGATGATGAATAGACTTACAAACAACTCGACTCAACGATTCGCAAAAACTACAATAGGTAAATGTTGTGACAACGTCTGATAAAACTTAGGGTTTATCACGAGGATAAGAAAACTTGGCCCGTGGAAACAAGGGAACTCGTCTTAAAAAAGTTGCTTGCGATTTGCGTGAAGTCTCTACTAAGAAACTAGTTTGTGACTTCAGAATGCGAAACGTTGCCTTAAGCTGTACTTACTCCCAAAGGAGGTTTTAGTGTGAATAAGTATTTGGAGCAGAGTAAACTTGCTGAGTAACTGTAAAATGCACTAAGTATTAGGTACTTCTATACTAATAATACAAAGGGGAGGAGAGGAAAGATTTTATTGTTGGTTTGAATTGAATAGGCTCCGAAACGACTGGACCGATTTGAAAAATTCTTTCACCATTATAATCGTAAATTTTCCCGGATGAACATAGGCTGTAGAATATTTTCAAAAAGTTAGAGAGCTACATGGAAAATTCAATTATTGTTAAATACCCTTGCGAAGCCGGGGCGGGCCGCTAGTAATGAATAATCGTAGTAATATAGTATCTTAAAACAAGAGTATAACGTAAAATTTTTGATTAATATTTCAAGAGAATCATTAATTTTTAGTGACGTCGACGTTCGAATACCGATATTAATATTCCGTAGATAGCTTTGATCATTCGCAAACAAGTACTCAAATGAACGTTGAGCGAACAACACATTTAGGGGTTGCTGCATCAGAAACTAGATAAATAGTATCGAATGACCGATCTTTTATCTACATCTCCATGCATACAAGTACCTAATGGTTATGATAGCGTCCATTATATCAATATCTATACATATTATGAATCGAAGTATACTTACTAGTCTGTAATAGGTACATAAAACACACCTTGGTACACCTTGGTACACCCCCTGTCTTTCGTAAATGCAAATAATTATTTCCACCCATAGGTTGTCTGGAAGAGATCACTTACAAGCGATAAGGCCGCCTATTCTACTTGTCTATGTATTGTTCTTTTTCTGGTGTGTAATTGTTATGTTATGAAATATCATTCACAGTGACTTCCAATTTGGCAACCCTGCAAATACGCGAATACTGCATGCAAGACAGTACAATACACTGAATGCCATTCAAAATTGGTACGAAAGAGAAATAGAACATGAATATGACCATAGAGAATATTCGTCGCTATAAAGTTCTATAACTAATACAATATACCTACACAATACATTGTTTATACCAACCAGAAATTCTACTTTTAAAACTTATTTTAAAAGCTGTCGTTTCATTTCGGGCAAAACTTTTTTGGGGCAGTTCCATTTTTAAACTCGCAATACTACAATCATGAAACTATAAATAAGTTCGGAAGGAGTATCAGAACAAAATAAAATGAAGCACTCCAATCAAGCAAGCATGCCAATCAATCAAATAGTATGCTGGCCATCGCCATTACAGCTATAGACACCAACTGATGAACTCTATTGTAAACAAACAAAAATAAACGGAAAACGCCGTCTTGTGTGGTCAGATGTTGCAAAAGTCACAATGGGTTTGTCAATAAAAAACACCGGATCACATTTCGTACTTAAATTTCTTATATCACCAACTTATTTTATCGATTTGACGCAAAATTATTATCAACATATAAATCAAACTACAAGCACAAAATCTCGCCAGTGCTGCCAACATGTAAACATGTAAATTTTCCAGTAAGTGTGGGAGGATATATTAAAAATGTTTTAATTCTAATATTTTATTGACTTTAAATTATGAATCAGGTTTATAGGCATTTCTTTATCATCCTGGTTATACCTATAAAATAATATGTATTAAGTATTCGAAATATAATTAGGATATTGAATTTCAGTTTGTAATATATATACAATACGAATTTCGAAATATGTTTGTTTTTTATTTGAGCTAACCTCCAAAATAGCTGAACCCATTTGGATAATACTTTAAGTGACGATCATGCTACGCAGATGTTATAACGAGATTAACGATAGCCGTGGGGCATAACTAAAAGTCAATATTTTTTCAGATTTCCGGGTGACGAAAATTGGAAGTTAAATTGAATTCGCATAATCAGAGAATCTCATAATTAAAATAATTTGAAGCCCAATAAATCAAGTGTAGCATGCAATGTGCATGAAGATTTTTCATGTCAAAGCATGCGGGCATTATATTATATAATACATAAATTTTTATTTAGAATGTATCAATAAACAATGAATATGAGAATAATGTATATTTTTCACATAACATTTCATTGATCTTCCCAGTAACAATCATAATAAGATATGGCTGCAAATGTACATTTAAATAATTATATTTTTTTTATATTATATTGGTTAGGCATTTCCATAGGAACAATGTATGCGAAGCCGTAGGCAGAAAATGTTGTCAGCCAGTTAATAGGCACAAAGAATAATTTATTCAAACTAAAATTAGACATGGAATTAGACTTTGGATGTTTTTATCTTTGTTACTTCTGCACACACACTCAGAGGCCTGAACAGATTTTGTTGAAATTTCTTCGATTAGCATAGTTACTATTTAAACCCGGGAAAGTAAAGTGTTCTGTTCCGTTCTTGTGGGACATTAAAATTCACTGCAGTTAGCACCATAAAGCGCTGGCGTAAATTGAAAATTATAAAAAGTAGGTCTAATAATCACGATTACCGTGGCTAAAGCAGTACCTAAAATGATTCATTATAATTTTACATATTCATATTAATAAGTGAACAATTATTAGGAAGAATATTTATAAAAATTATGGGTAATTTTTTCTTCTGTTGGCAACTCTCTATACACTGACACTCAATGTCAATCCGCCATTGCTAAGATTCAAGTTTGATTTGACAGGATTCTATCCGTACTTTTAATAAATCCATGACTACAATATATAAAGACAATTAAAAGAGGTTCTTCGATCATGAACCTATGAATTACTTTTCATAGGTCCATGGAACCTATTTTCATTCGTTGAAATGGAAGAGTGAGCTAACAAAGCAATGAATCGTTCGGTAAAATTAATTATTTCTGTATTGGTCCCGGTTTAATTACCAAAGTGGTCTGTACGTGCGGCGACTATCGGCTAATTGGCTGGAATAAGTACTAAAGAATACAATTTGTTCCACTGGAAATGCCTTAGGGATTTTAAGCGTTTTTTTCACGATAGCATTACCTATTTACTTAATGGCCGTTGAATTATTTCATAGACATTTCTGTTAGCTTTGTAATCATAAGATTTGGCTACAATCGACTTTGTTTCGATAATATTATATTTAAAATTATCGTGCTCAAATGGGACAAATTCTCTTTCAATTAGTAGTAATACAAATAATTTGTATTTGTAACATGATTTATCTAATCCTCTTTATTAAGATAGGTATTCAATTGACTGTTTAGTTTTGAATTTGATTAGATTTTGTGTTTGTGTAATAGTATGGCTTCGGTATTTAATGAACTGAAATAAATCCAGACAATACAGTACATATGCATACAAACCTCTTTATCTCTTATTTTTATAGGTGCTGGTGTTTTCGGCTAGTCGGCCAGTTACAGTAGGTACCTATAGTTTACAGTCGGAGTATAACACAAACCTCAGACGATTTATAAGGTACAAATACAATTTATTCTTGATATTTTTGTAATTAATAAATAAAAAAAAGGAATAACTTACCATGAAAGTGTATGTTAAGTGGTACCTATATTAATAATAAATATAAACAGCGTCTTTCAAATCTATAATGTTTTTAAAATTTGATGGGAATTCATTAAGGCGCATACAGCACCTAAACTAGCGCCACCACCTACTTTATGTTATTATTCTGTTTAACAAAGAAATTTTCAAAAATCCATCGTCCAGTTTGTGATACCTATCATAAGCTTTTTTTTAATGCCTCTGTAATAGTTTTATTCTATTTAGTTTAGGAAGAGATACGAAGTTGCCCTTGGTGGCCACCAAAATCTATTTTCGTATCTCTTCCTAAACTAAATAGAATTGTAGGTGGTGGCGCTAGTTTAGGAGCTGTATGCGCCTTAAACGTTAATATTTAATCCTTTCGTCGCCTACGAGGCAGATGTCCGTCTACATAGCGCGTAACGAGGCGGCACGCTTCTGCAAATCGCACTACCGTGGCTTGCGCTGCCGACACTCAGACACATGTTCATCTCGGCGGGGCGGCGCAGGAAATGGATATTTTATCCTTTTCATCTCGTCTCCGTTAGTCCCTCTACCAACGCCAATGTAGTATTATGTATCGCTGCATGAAAAGCCTTTATTTGTTGGACAGCTGGCCTGAAATTTGAATGAAACAAAAGGATTTGGCTGCTTTATTAAATTAATCGCAATCATATTACATTTTTAACATGATTGCGATAAATATATGTAAGATCTGCCAATATTTGGGTGTTTTGGGTTTTTTCTTAAATGTCTATGTAATTAAATATATCAGTCATCCAGTTCCCATAACACAAGCTCTACTTTGCTCAGGGCTAGATGATGCTGTGTGGATAGTGCAGGATTCTACCTAAGTGTTCAGTAGGTAATCAGAGTATAGTAGCACACATGCAATGTATGGATTGTCCAACATTATTTATTTATTTTTTATGTACCCAGTTGAGAAACACCTTGTGAGAATAGAATATCAACTATTAACCTCGAAGTGATCGCTCATAGATATAGAGTTGGATAGATCGAGATGGAGGAACATTTATTACAAACTCAGTTACAGCTCAGAACAAAAATAGTAATAGCGATAAGACTGCCCTTCTCTTAGTATGTCTGTTTCATTATTTGTTTAATATAGTATCTATTAACATCTCATACATATACAAAAAGATAAACATTGCCCGGACCACAAGTGATCACATCGCAAGAGGCCCGGCGCTGAACATAAGGAGCTTGGCAAGGCAAAGCTTGCCCTATTAAAATAATGAGAAGCCAAGATACTATAAATAGCAATAAAGCGGCCGCTATGAGCTTCCTTATAAGTAAGGGGTTTAGCATTAAACGGTTGAGATTGCTTTGCTAAATAATCCTAGACAGAAGTTATTTCTACGGATTTCAAAAATATAAATACTAGCGGTCCGTTCGGCTTCGCACGGTTATTTAACAAAAAAAATATTTTTCATGCCTAACTTCTATAACCTATCAGGGAAAATTTAGCAAGAATTTTTCAAATCGTCGTTTTGGAGCTTATTAAATTGAAACAAACAAACATACACATAAACAATCTAATTTAGTTAGATAATTGTAATTTTCTTGCTTTTTTGTCCTAATCAAATCTTTCCTCTTTATAAAGTTATTATTAGTATACTTAGATATAGAGACCTTCTATTTAAACTATAGAGTCAGGAGGTAGTTACCTTACATTGGATGGCAATACACATTCTGTACTTGTAACAGCTCGGCCTCCCAGACCGCAGCCCTGTTTGACAGTAAATGTGTTAAACTAATAAAAGTTTAGCACATTCACTGCCAAAACTTTTTGATGGCATCGTTCGCTCATATAACAATATTAGAAATTTATTTGGTTTCAGCGAGACCCAAACTGCGAAAGCAGATTACGATTATTCTATATCCACACTACTATTATACATCTTTACCTACTTCTATATCTATAGGTACTTCTATACTTCTATATCTATATCTATCTATACTAATATTATAAAGAGGAAAGATTTGTATGTTTGTTTGAATTGAATAGGCTCCGAAACTACTGGACCGAGTTAAAAAATTCTTTCACCATTAGAATCCTTAATTTTCCGTGATGAACAAATAATATAATGAACAATAAAATAATATAATATAATATTTTCAAAAAAGTTAGGGATCCGCATGAAAAATTCAATAATTGAACCGTGGGCTGTATATTCAACCTCTTTTTCTATTATGGCGCGTCAGAATAGAAAAAGAGGTTGTATAGTGCACTTTCTTTCACTTTCTCTACGGCCAGTGTCAGTTTTGGAATGTTGAGTCAATGTCAAAAACCCTAATGCTGTTAAAAAAGTAAAGATCCGTATGAAAACTGTGAAACCTATCGTTTTAGTGTGTATAATTTCTGAAATTTTTGTTTAATACCCGTGCGAAGCCGGGGCGGGCCGCTAGTATATTATAAAGAGGAAATTGATTGTTTTTTTGTATTTTTGTTTGAATTTCATAGGCTCCGAAACTACTGGACTGAAATGAAAAAATCTTTCACGATTAGAATCCTAAATTTACTTAGACTATACAATATTTTCAAAAGAGTTAGGGTTCCGTAAGAAAAATCTATTTTTGTTAAATACCCGTGCGAAACTGGGGCGGACCGCTAGTAGACTGACTGGCAGTTTCTATTTCTACACCACCGTATTGTCTACAATCTTGTAGAAACAATTTTGTCTAGGGGTTGTTTAGCTAGCTGAGCATCCAACGTCGCGGAAACCACGTTATCCTATTTATTATCAACTGCTTTATTTAAGTCACAAGGCCTGGATACACATGAATAAAACCTTATTTGTGATGGAAGAACTGATTTCTTCCGCCCTCCCCCCTTAACCGCACCCTTTAGAAGTATATATTTAGATTAGATAGATAGTGATTTATTTCATTTATATGTATATTAGTCTTATACGACTAAAGATTTGATTGTTTGTTGTAGTTTTGTATGTTTGAATTGAATAGACTTCGAAACTACGGCAGGACCGATTTGAAAAAACAAATACTAAAAGAATCAGGTATACATAAAAAAATTCAATAAATTGTTTAATGTTTTCTAATTATAGAATTTCCTTTTGAAAGCAGTCCTTCCGTAAAGTTGTGAAACGAATTCTTCCTACACTAATAAGGTTCATAGGTAACCCGCTTACATCGCAATCGAGCCTGACTCCTTCTACAACAAAACTAATATTATCTACAAATAAAGAAACGGATGTTCAAAACTATTCTTTACAAAAAGGCTTACTATAAAATATCAAATTATCTAGACGATAAAAAAGTTTGGGACGAGATTTTCTCCAACTGACAAACTAACCAGGTAAAGCTTTATTGTCCTTTTCTTCACTTTGCCTTAATTACGTGAACAATTAATCAAAGTGATTACTTTATTTCCCGATATTAGATACATGTAATTTGTATTCTGTGACGTTTCCAAGAGAGCAAGAGAAGTAGTAAGGGCTAAGGGAAATAAAGCACTTTGATTTGATTTCAAACTGCCCATGTATCTAAACCCTTAGCTCGGTCGCTGAGGAGCAAAATCGTAAAAGAGTAGATTTTGCAGTTTCTTCTATTGAATTCGAGGACGCTGATTGCAACTCTGCTACGTTTATAATTATATCAACGAATGTATTGTCTTCGAATAACAACACTGGCCTGCAAAACTAAGTATCACACTTTTAAAATTGAGGTTTTTTTTCTAATCTTGGAATGAGTAATAAAAAACGTTTTATAGCAAATATTGAACACGTTTTTTATCGTATTGTAAGCTAAAAATACGACTATTGTATAGTTGACTATAGTTTCAAAGATCGCTGAAATTTGCTTTAAAAAGTTTTTTAAACTTCTATAGCTTAGAGAAAAATAATAATTTTGTGGAGATAAACATATGACCTATACCATATTTGGTACTACCAATACTAATTGGCAGAAGCAAATATGCATGTAGTTAGTCATAGATTTATTTACTGGAAATTCAACTAGAATTTTTTTTTTTAAGTTTTCTGGGACAAGTTACAAAATACAAATATCTTAAGTAATACTGGGATATACAGTGATCACTTTGATTTTTTGTTCACTTCAATCTTTTTTAGGTGAAGTAAAGATGCGAACAAAAAAACCTTTACCTTTTTAGCTTCTTAGTTTTCGAGTCTTAGCAAAACTCGTCCCAAAACCTTTTATATATAATCTGACGTTTTTCTTAATTAATTTAGTCATTTATTTTACGTATAGATTTGATTTCTAAGGTAAAGGTATTAACAAAAATAAATACTCCGTGTTAAAAACACGCCATTGTATCATAGGTGTTTTATTTTCCATTATTTTCGTACTAAAGATACTGTATAAAAGCGTAAATTAGATTTAACGTTTCAGTCTTATAAGCGAGTCATCTGATTTACATTTTCCAAGCTGACAAACACTGGATCCGAGATTATTGTTATGAAAAATGAATGTCTCAGGAAAATTTTCCAAAAAGAATAAGTTCTAATTAATACACATGTATATAAATGAGTTATCTAATAACTTGATTGCATATTTCCTGTAGATTTCTGATATGGATAAAAATATTTAGTAAGAATTCCGCTAAATGCTCTCAGGGTTGGATTGTGGTGTTCCATGATGGTTCGTAGAGAGAACATACTAGATGACAACTTTGATATACTCGTATTTTTCATTGTGTAGTGTGTGGCTCTTTCTTCGCGGGCCAAATTTTGTTTTATCGACAGACGACGTCTTAAGTATATCAGTTATCTAGAGGTAGTACCCATAACACAAGCTCTGCTTAGCTTGGGGCTAGATAAGATGAGAGATGTCTAGCATTATTTATTTATCATCTAATCAAGTAAGGTTTTGTGCGGATTTGTTCCTAAATATTTTGATCCTTATATTTTTCAATGGAGTTCCACAATTCACTGTTTTTTTTTATATTAGAACCTACTTAGTATAGGATTGATAAGTATTAAGGTATACGGTTTAAATGCCTGCATCACATCACAAACTAAATATAAAATAAAAATAATATTAATAAAAAGTATTTCCGCGTGATACTGTAAGTTATTTACAATATTATAATATTTAAGTACATTGCCTCTGAATATAAATAAGCGAATGGCAACAAGGTCGAGATTCGTGCAACAGTATGTCAGAAGATCTATTAGAAAATTCTTAACTTAAATAGAAATAAATAAAACTTATATAAACTTAACCTATTTTATACTTAAGACTTATTTTTATTAATTCGAAATTATTTTCTGAGCCTTTTTAAAAACCTTTAAAAAAAATCGTTCACAAAATGATTTAATTTCTCACACAAAGTGTTTTTTTATTCCATAATTTTTGCAATACCCTTTTAATTATTAATTAAAATAGCTACATGGTTTGTACTGTTTTTCGTACATTAAATAAAATATGG
The DNA here is from genome assembly GCA_963931895.1 of Eupithecia pulchellata. Taxonomy (NCBI): domain Eukaryota; kingdom Metazoa; phylum Arthropoda; class Insecta; order Lepidoptera; family Geometridae; genus Eupithecia; species Eupithecia pulchellata. The sequence goes on from OZ007532.1 coordinate 3,931,598, forward strand.
CATACTTTTCAGTTTTCAGTCATATATCACATCAATAACCCAATCATCATTTATTTTAGCACATGGCTCAGTTGAGCTACCTTTTAGATTGTTTACAACAGTCTGAAGATAGCTCAACTGTTTCAATTGTAAATAATATACTCAGGCCAAACTCAACGTACGATGTTTACAAACATTGCCATAACCTAAAAATCCATTTATTTTTTTTATTTTTGAATGTACATAATATCAGAGTAAAAACGCGAGCACAGAACTTGTATTTGTCGATATCAAATCTCTCCTACAATGCTTAGTGCTGAGAAATATTTTGTATTGTGTTTTTGGTTTTTATGTTGCGAGTTGTTTGCAAAACATTATTGCTTGAGAATGGCTCGAGTAGTCTCAATTTCGTTTCTTTTCTTAAACTGTATTTTCTTTTACCACATAATTAACCATTTCAACAAACTCTACTACACTGGTAGAAACTTTAGTACCAAGGAGGTTAAATTTAAAAATGATGACAAGAAAAAGTTTATCTTATATCGAAAGCGTTAACGCTTTAAATGCTATGTATTTAAACGTACTGGCGTGCTGGGCCGTTCTTTCTAGAGTGTGGTAGAGTGTCGTCAGTGTTGCCAGTATTGTTGTTGTGTAAAAACGCCATTTCGACACCACCATCCCCGCCCTAGAGAAAACAAACAAATACATTTATAATATATTTTTTATTAAGAAAGTTACTATGACGGTTACTAAATCTTATCATTTTTATCGGAATATTTACGATAATACAGTAAAATACACTTTGCTCATCGATCTAAAATATAAACAAAAATAGGAAAATTAGAGTTAACTTATACAATGGGCGGCCTTATCTACTATACTATACAATACAAGAAAACCCGCAATCAGAAACTGTAACCAAGTTTTTAATCCACAAATGAAAAAATCGAATACAATACAAAGCATTTTGTATGCTTTGTAAAATACACGACAATACAATACAAAAAAACTTATTTGTACACCAGAAATGAAACACACCGAAAGACATTACATGGCCGGCTTATCGCTTAGAATACGATCTTCTAGGCGACCTTTGGATGGAAAGAAAGTAAAAGTTTATCAGCAAAAAGTTCCGTAGCGTTAATTAATTTACCCCCGACCCCTGGCAAAGTAACCAACTGTAGCTTACCTCAGAGTGCATAGGGTTGGCTGTAATGGTAATGGGCACTTTAGCATTCGCAGGGATGTAGCCGTTATTTGCGCCAGTTTCCGGAACTGAACCTTTTTCTTCTGGAATAAATACAAAACATGTTATACATTATGTATAGGGAGATTTTGAAATTGATATGTAAGATCAAATTTGTGGCGTTGTTAGAGCAGTCGTTTGGATTTTTCTGATGTTTTTATTGATACAAACATTTTATAATATTTTCTGACAGTTATTTTTATATTATGTCTTTGTCTTCACATTTCTACATAAAAATTTTAAACTTTCAGGGTTTTGACATATTAAAGAATTATTTATCGGGTATTTATCAATTTCAAATATATTTAATTTTGTCAGAAAATACATAAACCTTAAACTAAAAAACTGACAAAATCGGACTCCACTCCACGAACTTATCGCGTATCTTTTGTTTTATTTTCCCCAATGAGGACGATCGTCGCCCCGTGACCACGATCGCTGCAACGCGATGGAAACGTAGGGGATATACAACAAAAGGTACCCGATAAATATTCTATAAATTTCTACATAATTTTACTTTGCGGTCCATACCGTACTAAGAGTAAGCTAAAGGTTTCAATACTAAGTGAGTCACTGGAGTTATTTTTCGGACCAAGCGCTGTTTTTGGTGCTCTATCTACTTGCTTTAATACATCAATGGCACGAATGTGGAGGCCACTTTTTGCCATATTCGAATTCATCATCATTTATCATCATCAGCCATGTTAGTACACAGGTGGACATAGGCCTCCCTAAAAAAATAATTTTACTTTACATTACTTTATTACATCAATAATTAACTTACTATCAGCAGGTACTCTCTTCGCTCTCCTACAGAGCAGCAGCGTCACAACCAGAATGAGCAACAGGGCGGCCGCGCCGATAGCCCCGCCGGCAGTGACCAGAGCGTCTGGTCTGCGAGATTCTGACACGTCTGAAGGCGGCGCCTCGCTCGTACTCGAACCAGCTGGCGAACGCTGGGTTTTAGCCACCTGGTGAAGATGTGAGGATAATTAATTAGTATTTTTCTCTTAATCGGAAAGTAGGTCTGAATGCTTGAAGAACGGGTCGAAAGTGATACTTTTCAACCCTATGGAGAATTTTTTTCAACAGACAGTACGAACAATTTTTTTTTTAATCATGATAATGGATGAAAAATAAGGGCTGATGTTATACTATTATGCGTCATACACGTTGGGTTCGGTACGTTACTGAATTTTCGTACAGATCCCTAACTTTCTTGAATATATTCTAAAGTCTAGGTTTATCACGGATAATGTAGGATTCTAATTTCTCTGGGGTTCAGTAGTTTTGAGGGATCAATCCTATCCACACCCACAGAAAAGCTGATTCGAAGCTGTCAATCACCAAAGGTCCTGCTCCGGTACTTACCAGCCCAGATCCTTGAAGTACCGGAGTCTATACAATCCAATAAAACAAGCAATCAAATATTAGTATATAATATTACCTAGTACCTCTATAGATATATCAGAAATGTGCCATAATCTCACCAATATAGAGCTGAAATCGGACGGCGCCTGCAGAGTATAAGCCTGCATCTTGACTTCGTATCCCGTGTCCGGCATCAGGTGGTCGAGGGCCAGCGACCGCGCCTCCGCCCGCGCGACCACCTTCTCATATTCACCGGCTGAGCTCACGCTGCGGTAGTACACGTAGAAACCACTCGCTGTTATGTTGTGGGGACCGCTTGACCACTGTTAATTTAGTTAGTAAGTTATTTGAATACTGTAAATTAATTTATAAGTCAATTCACATCATCAGCCTGTATCAGTCTACTGCTGGACGTAGGCCTCCCCAAATGAGCGCCATAGATGGTTATCATTTGGGGGTTATTGCCCATAATCCCCACGCTGGGCATGAATTTATTGCATTATTATGTCATATTAACAAAGCTCTGCTCTGGCCGCGCGGCTTATGACGGTAATGCAGCCGTTGATGTTAAATAATTTGTTGTTTGCTGTTTAAGGCTCTACTCCGACCCTAATCAGCGCCCTTATCTATTTTATGTTATTATTACGTTGAACAAAGGAAATTTCTAAATTTTCAAAGGGCAGTAGTGACTCTATTACAAGGTTCAATGCATATGTTATAGTTTTATTTTATATAGTTAGGCAGATATATGAAGTTGCCCTTTTTGGTCGTGACATAGAACTTTACAGAGGAATTAAAAAAAGATATAAAGCAAACTCACCTATGAGACATTTTAATATTTCCTTTGTTCAACTTAATTATAAGATGAAATAGGTGAGAATCCTTTTAGGTTTTGCTTAAATAAATAAAAAATAAATAAATAGGTAGGTAAGTAAATAAACAAATACTCACAGTCCACTCTAGCTGCAGGCTACGCGGCGAGGTGGCGATAATCTTCATCAATGTCGGCGGCTGCGGTTTTTGCAGCGCCCCGCCGCGTTGCAAGTAGAACTTCGAGCTACTTTTACCTTGTTTGTTGTCTTGGTTCGAGTAAACCGCTGCTACGCGAAATCTACGGAAAGCCACGCAAAACATCATTGGGGTTATTGACGTTTTCATACAACATACTTGGGACAGCGTTAACAGTTTTGTTTCGCTGACTGTGACGTCATTCAAGACGCAATTTAATTTTAATTACAAATATAATACAAAAAAACTTCAAAAATAAAACCGCTACCTATATTATTTCAATTTATTTTTTTAGGGGCGCTTGCTTTTGCTACGATTTTGTCAGTGTCAAGATTGAAGTGTCATAGTTCAGTACAATTCGTTACTGGGACTACTATATTTCCTTGACAGTAAAAGAAAGAAAGAAATATGAATTTATTTGGACAAAACAGGTAGATTCACTCTAGAGTTAAACATAATAACAAAAAAAGAAGAAGAAATTACAATACGTGTTGTATACAATACGTGTTGTATACAATACGTGGGTCCATAACACAATTAAACAAAATAAGACTTAATACAACAAGCATCTGTGCTGCCCCAGTCGGTCAAAAAGGGTCAAACTCAGTTTTGTGCTAAACCATGCGTCGCGACGATTAGCGCTGATTTACAGTGACATCAAATAAACTTACTTATAATACTTGTCTGGCGCCAGTCCATCGATCGCCAGCGAGTGGATGTGAGTAGGGACCTCATGAGTCGCCGTGTTCCATTGCACGTTGCTGGAGTTAGAAACCTCTTTGTACTGGACCTTGTAGAAGAGGATCGTGAGACCGTGGTTGGGTGCCTTGGACCATGAGACCATCACGCTGTCATCCGTCAGGCGGGTTATGTTTGGTCGCGATGGTGGAATCATGATGGCTGTTAACAAAATCATTGGTCATCAATCATATAAGCATAATCATTACCTATCATCTTAGCTTGAGACCATTACGCTATCATCCGTCAAGCGGGTTATGTTTGGGCGCGATGGTAGAATCATGATTGATGTAAACAAAATCATTGGTCGTCTCTAACCTAACCTAACCCTCATCAATTATCATCTTACCTTGAGGGTAGATTACTCTGTCTATCGATATTAATTATAAAATAAAACTACAAATAAATAATGTTAGATAATCCACACAGCATTGTATAGCCCCAAGCTAAGCAGCTGTGTTATGGGTAGGTACTAGATGTGCCCATAACACAAGCTCAGCTTAACTTGGGGCTATACAATTGTGTGAATTATCCAACATTGCCGTGTGGTGCCGGCATAGAATTGCACCACCCCCACTCTTCCCGTGGGTGTCGTAAGAGGCGACTAAGGGAAACACACAGAGGGCGGGCAGCAGCGCCCTCTGTAGAACAATTCCCGTACTGCGATCCCCAACCCGCATGCCCAGCGTGGGGAGCAAATCATAGATTTATACCTATTGTCATTGACAGTATTTCTATAAAAAAAATTATTAATTGAATTAATAATTATTCATCATTAAGTGACTGAAAGTAAGTACTGGTCTCTTAAACCATTTTATAGACCCCAAAATAATGATGCCATCTATGGTGCTCATTAGGGGAGGCCTATATCCAGCAGTGGACTATTATGGATTATCCAACATTATGATGTTGTGTGGATTGTAAAGCATTATTTAAGATTCATAGAAAAAAACGCTTGCGAAGTCGCGAGCAAAAGTAAAAGAAGCCATAAAAACTTTTCGGTAGATACTTACGTTTATGTTTCCTCGAATTATTCTTCCTGTTATGTCTTTTCGGGGGCGAAGGGGACTCTTTTACCCTCGTGTCTTCTCCGGAATAATCCTGCGGATAATTAAAATATTCAAACTTTATGGAGCTGCTAAGAAGTGAAAATATTTAAATAATACGGGGGCTGAGTCGCGATACTTGAAGGTTTACTTTCTAGAGGCGAATATTAATTGGTTATAAAATAAATAACAAACTGGTGACTATTTATAGAGGCAATTTACATAGGACTCAGCGCGAACCATACAAATTGTTACGTGAGACTTTTTTTATCGATAACTATAGACGCATCGAAAAATGGCGTATTTTTGTACTCTTACTATATTTATTTATGGTAACATGATTCAGACTGAAAAAAAAAGCGGCTCATTGTTAAAATCTATTGGATAAATGTAAATAATGGCCATGCCCGTCAACCTATTCAATTATGAATGTTTCGTATTCTGAAAGCAAGTTAAGAATTATGTAACTTCCGTTCAAGACTAAGAAACCTGTAGAAGGCATATTCAAATGAGTTACCAAGAGATTGTCGTTTATTTCGTTCAATGGTAATTTGGCCGTTTTCTCGTGGTCCTACTATTTTGTCCAACTAAAAAACTGGTCTCCTTCGTGGTCCTACTCCACGAGGGAGACCAGTTTTTTTCTAGGCAGGACTGTTTTTCCTTCCTTTTATTTCTTGTGTCAAAAGTATTAATTACATTCATGTGGTATAAATAAATTATTACAGCTCTAAATCTCATAGTAGAACGAACAGAAACTGGTCTCCCTCGTGGTCCTACTAGTAGGACAAAAGAGTAGGATCATGAGAAAACAAATTATATACAGGTGGTATAAATAGATTACAGCTCTAATATGTCATAGTAGGGTGAACAGAAACTGGTCTCCCTCGTGGTCCTACTAGTAGGACAAAAGAGTAGGATCATGAGAAAACAAATTATATACGGGTGGTATAAATAATAGATTACAGCTCTAATATGTCATAGTAGGGTGAACAGAAACTGGTCTCCCTCGTGGTCCTACTAGTAGGACAAAAGAGTAGGATGATCATGAAAAAACAAATTATATACGGGTGGTATAAATAATAGATTACAGCTCTAATATGTCATAGTAGGGTGAACAGAAACTGGTCTCCCTCGTGGTCCTACTAGTAGGACAAAAGAGTAGGATGATCATGAGAAAACAAATTATATACGGGTGGTATAAATAATAGATTACAGCTCTAATATGTCATAGTAGGGTGAACAGAAACTGGTCTCCCTCGTGGTCCTACTAGTAGGACAAAAGAGTAGGATCATGAGAAAACAAATTATATACGGGTGGTATAAATAATAGATTACAGCTCTAATATGTCATAGTAGGGTGAACAGAAACTGGTCTCCCTCGTGGTCCTACTAGTAGGACGAAACGGCCGGTAATTTTAGGAAGAGGCCACCGCTACAATTTGACGGACCTTATTCTTTTGTCTAAATAAAATGGCGTATGTATGACCCTGTATTCTGCGTGCGGTTCTCTCACGGAGTCTTTTTAACGAAACTTTTTAGACTTTCGCGATTTCTTGACATACCTTTAAAGCCTGTAACTGTCCAACACTCCTGTAAGGTCTAAAGGAATAAAAATTTTCTCATTATATTTAACATCATTAATAGATTTGTCAACTTTTCTATGTACTTATTGGAACTCAACTCATATCTCGGAGGTGGGCGTTGCGATCTGCGACACAGTATTATACTTCTGCAGGTCGCATCGTTTCCTATTTTTGTTATTATACCTAGTATTAAGTTCTATAACATCTATAACAATAACTTTTAATTTAATTTTTTTTTAATTCTCCAGGTGTTCCAATGACCGTGTCAGTGCAGTCGCTACACGACGCACTGATGACATTCGATGACGTTTCTCCAGGTGTTCTAAACCTGTAAGCCTGTAACTGACCTGGTCTGAGATTTGCAGCGGCACCACAGTGAGCAGAGAGGCGTCGTACGCGCAACCGAGAGAGTTGCAGGCGAAGCATTGGATGATCCCGGCGTGGCGTTTCTCCAGGTGGTCGATGTAGAGATCCGTGTCTTGAACAATAATAACAACATCAGCCTATAATTGTCCACTGCTGGACATAGGCATCCCCTAATGAGCGCCGTAGGTCATTGTTTATTAGGGGTTATTGCCCATAATCATCAGACATCTAGATATTCAACTAAGCAGAGATAATTAAAACTGTTAACAATGGTACAGGATTATATACGATACTGATGAGATTGCAGAATTTGAAATAACTGTTATTAATATAACTGACTAGGTGACTGCCTCCGTTCGCTGGTATTGCCACCTACACTATCGACAAAAATACCAACTGAAATAATGCACATAACAAGCAATTTCGTTTGTAATTATTAAATATAATTTATCAAAGACTTTAAACAGCCCTAATTTATTTGTAGATATTATATTAGTTACTTTACTAAAGAAAGCTCAAGGGAGAGCAAAATTTTAAAGATAGGTACATAATTCTGTGAGCGCTTTTCGTGTAGACAGATTCGTGTTGGTTTCGACCAATTTAAAATAACAAGTCTGATTGAGTACTAAGCGAGGCCGAAGGCCTTTTATTAAAACTTGATTTTAATAAAATAGTATTTCAAACGTAAAAAAAAGTTAAGATGTTTTCAACTGTCTGTTTCATGTTACTTTGAAAAAGACGAAAAATTTTCGCTATTCTTCGATTCTAAGCCGTCACCAGAAGGCAGAATGCCCAGAATGCTGGCAGCATTGCCATGCCACGTTAGATGGGATCCTAATTCGCTGACCGAAATAAAAGCAAGCTTTGCGATCAGCTATGGTCTAGATAAAATTACCGCAAGGAAGAATCTTTTTACAGAAACATAAAAATCTTTTACGTTACGACTCTTCGTAAAATGGTGCAATTAGCACGCAAAACGCAAAGCAATCAGGCAAAGACGTTGTGACGACGAAGTGTTTCGGGGGCGCGGTGTAGACTGTCCAGCTTTTTATATTTTATATTTATTTGAAGGAAAACTAAAGTCTTATAATGAACAGGCTTGCAAATTAATAAATACCAGAGAGCTTATTAAGGGTTTCACGTATGGATAACAGCAATAATATAGATTATAAGTTATTAATACGTTTGTTAACCTTTTTGTTCTAAGATATTTTTTTAATAAATTAGGTATTTATTTATTTATCATCATCATGATCTGACTTTGGTTCGTCGCATCCAGGATCTACCTGCAGTCTTTCGTAGATCGTCATCCGGCCGGAGGGCGTCCTACACTACGTTGCCACGGCCTCCACTCAAGAACACGATTACCCCAGCAGTTGTCGTTTATTTTTTATTTATAAAAATACAGCAGCTAGCTTACAGTCTAACACCAAAACACCAACTACTAGTCTTATGTATAACTTACTTGTTACCCTAACTCCTTTCCCGCTCCTCAGGACCTGTCCATTGAGGACCCAGTAAACCTGCGGCGGTGGTTGGCCGTGAGGAGTACCACAAGGCAGATGCACGTTCCCGTCTTCAAACGCTGTTAGATTCCTCATCATGCCGTCCCAGGAGGGTCGTTGCAGCGCGATGACTTTCCAAGACCGTCGTATTCCACTGGCTTCGCAGGAGTACACACCCTGGAATGATGAGTAATGTGAAAAAGGTGTAGAAGATGAAGAAGTTTTCCACGCATTCTTCACAAGAATTGGGAATAACTGAGATGAATAGTGTCGTCTGATTTATACAACAACTAGCGGCCCGCCCCGGCTTCGCACGGGTATTTAACAAAAATTTCAGAAATTATACACACTAAAACGATGGGTTTCACAGTTTTCATACGGATCTTTACTTTTTTTAACAGCATTGGGGTTTTTGACATTGACTCGACATTCCAAAACTGACACTGGCCGTAGAGAAAAAGCAAGCACCGTGCGCTATACAACCTCTTTTTCTATTCTGACGCGCCATAATAGAAAAAGAGGTTGAATATACAGCCCACGGTTCAATTTTTGAATTTTTCATGCGGATCCCTAACTTTTTTGAAAATATTATATAGCCTATGTTCATCACGGAAAATTAAGGATTCTAATGGTGAAAGAATTTTTTAACTCGGTCCAGTAGTTTCGGAGCCTATTCAATTCAAACAAACAAACAAACAATCAAATCTTTCCTCTTTATAATATTAGTATAGACATCATCATCATCATCAACATCACCAGCCTATAATAGTCCACTGCTGGACATAGGCCTCCCCTAATGAGCGCCATAGATGGCATCATTAGGGGGTTATTGCCCATAATCCCCACGCTGGGCATGCGGGTTGGGGATCCTGATTTATACGTATGGTTTGAATTATATTTCATGGCAATAGAGATCAATAAATGAAAATAACAAGGTAACAGCTAGATAATCAAAATATAAACACAAGCACAACAACGCAAATTTAAACAAGCACTGCGAATAAATGGTTGTTAATCGAGTTCGAAAACTGACAACAGACTAATGAAATTATGAATGCTTTCGATGCCAAATTTGTTTTCGAATATCTGCTATTTGCACCATGAAAGCAGTGTCATAAAATATTTTTCATCAATATTTCTTTGATTTCGTTATCTTTTTGTTTACTGAAACATCTAGGAGTAAATATTCACTGTAGATTCAAATAATAATAGTAAAAATAATAATAATAGAGTAAAAATAAAGGTACCCTTTATTTTTACGCTAAACATTTGGGAACATTCCTAAGCAGGCAAGTGTTTAAAAAATCTAGCATAAAATCATTATTTTATGCTAGATTATTATTATTTTATACTGAAATTATTCGTTTTAGATTAATATTTCTGTTATTGAATCATACATTAAAATCATAATTCGAAAAGGATGTTAATGTTTATTAGTTTTTGGCAAGCAAGTTACACTCGCACTGGCAAAGTCTGCACTTGAAAAACCGATGAGTTACGTTCATCCGTACCTAATGCAAGCCCAACCAAGTGTTTAACCAAACTCACCTCATCATCAATACTAAACTGCGACACCACAAGCATATTCTCTCGCTTGGGACCCATGGGTTCCCCCTCCCGGCGCCAGGTGATTCTCGGTGCCGGGGTGCCAACAGCACCGCACCATAACCGAAGCACCCCGTTGAGCTTGACTTGTACTGTTAGAACGCCATCGCTGTCCTTTGTCCCGACGTATTGCTCTGGTTCTAGGAACCTGAGAAATACATAATTAATTTAATAAAAAAATTACAATATAATATAATATAATAATAAATATATAATAGTACTGAAAAATCTAAGCCATCAGAGTGCCCAGAATGCTGGCAGCATACCACGTTGGATGGCGATGCTAGTTCGTTGACAAAGATAAAACCAGCATTCCGATCACCTGTGGACTCAATGAGTAGCTTTGTAAGATCTTTATATGTATATTGCGTGTGTCCTTGAACCCTAAGTACCTAGGGTTTCCACAGCAAACGATCGAGGAGTGGAAGGAGAAAAGAATAGGTTCTCTTTCCACCTATTCGGCAAATGTGTTTCTAATTATTTCAAAGCTTCACAACCAACTTTTACTAACTGCTAACTGTTACAAGCTTTTTAATCGTTTCGGCATAAAAATCATTATTGCGTTCGGATTATAAAGTTTAGAACTTTTCTATAAGTAGATAAGTACTTCAAAAGTTTCCAATAACGATGTCCCTTTCCTTTTATGGGATTAAAGATGATTCCCTTCTGGTTTTCAATCACTGAACCAAAAAGGATGAGGAGGTTCGTTATCCTGTCCCTAAAGGTTTATGTACGGTTCCATTTTTAATATGGAAAAATATTAAGTATATCATTCAAAAGGAGTGCTATTATTTGGGACGACATCGATGGATCGGGTTTATTCGTTCTTTTATTCAATGCGTTTATTTCAGACAACACTTATTATAATACAGAAATTAGTTAATTCAACAAAGTCGCTTTAAGTCTGTTGTATGTCCCTATGTATGCTTAGATCTTTAAAACTACGCAGCTTTTTTTAATAGATAGAGTGATTCAAGAGGAAGGTTTATGTATATCATGCACCCGTGCAAAGCCGGGGGCGGTAACTAGTAATGCATAAAATCTGTCACGCTAACACATACATGGTCCCATTACATAAAATTATGTAACATCTTCTTAATAAACAACGAAAGAGAAGCCGCGCCTATTCCGTTACCTGACATCTCCTTGTGGCTCCTTCTGCACCTTTAAGTAAATCTTCTCAGGGAGGTCGATGGCCTGCGCACTGAGATCATTGGTGGCCTTGCAACCATACGTGCCGCTGTCATCTGTAGTCGCGTTGTGGATGACGAGGACCCCGTGTGGTGTGTCCAGCTGTTTCTTTGAGCCCTGGGAAAGACGAATATCTTTTGGATGAGAACCATTGGCGTAGCGTGCGAAGGTCACCCCACGCGAGGTTGCGGTTTTGTTTACCTCCTCAGGACAAATGTTTGAACGATCTGCTGATATTTGTTATGGAAGTTTTCGGTGTATTTTAATAAATTAATAAATATAACTATGTTTAAATGTAATCTTGTATAAATTAAAATTATATCAATTAAACCATCAACCATCATATTTATATACCCACAACACTAGCTCTGCAGGCTTGTGTTGTGGGTGGTTGTGTGGACGGTCCAGACCAATATTTTGATAAGCGCTTTATTTCAACCGTTTTGATGCTTTGAGCATATTGAGACTATTGGGTCCGCCAACCCCACAGAAACACTTGAAAATCATCAATCGCTGATAAAAATAATAATGACTCGCTACTGAAATAGTTACTTTGTATTTTGCGAACATATTTTTTTGTATATACACAAAACAATATGTTCGCAAAATACAAAATAACTATACTTAGATAATGTACGACCTATGACGTTATAAAATCTACAAACTTATGTCAGCGGGCATGTATTTTTCGGGGGGACTGGCTTCTTTATAAAGGCATCGAATAAAGTTATACGGATAGTTCTTAAGATAAACATAAGTTTAACATAAATTCTGAAAAGTTTTCAAATCACTCGATTGCTGGCTAAGTTTCTGTAAATGGTTCGCTAGTAATTGAAAAGAAACTTCTAAGCCCGAGTAAACCTCTTGAAACTTCTTACAAGGTTTATTATCAGAGTTTCAAACTTCGATTCTAAAATAGATAAAATCGAGATGTTTACAGCCGATTTAAATAGTTTTTATATTATGGTAAGTACCAACCTAAAGCACTTTTTTAACTACAAACTTACGAATAAAATCAGCATGGTTATTGTTCCTTCTTCTAGGCTTGTGTTTAGTTTGGATTAAAGCTTCTTCTATTCTTCTAAGCTTTCGTTTGACTTAGCTGACTAATTTGACATTAATCGCTGGGTAAACCTGAGGGGAGGCTGGCAAATATTAAAAGAGGTCTATACCCAGCACTGAGTCACATAAACGGCTGCTATGATGCTGATGACTAATTTGAAGGGATAACTTCCATACTCCTTTGAAAAATAATTAGAACTGATTCTTCATCTTCGTTTGCCCTTATCCTCATTTGATGTTAATTGCCGATATCGCCTACGATGTATCTCGCACGATAGTTAAGAAGACAGCGCTGGTTTACTCTTGACTTAAGCAGACTCAGTGCAATACCCCATTGAAAAATAATTAGAACTCCTATGTATTTTTCATCTGCGTTTGCTTATAACATCATCTGATATTTAATGCGGATGTCGCCTACGATGCATGTCGCACTATAGTCTACCTACAGTACAAAACACCTGTTTAGTGCCAGTACCATACTCGATTGAAAAATTACTAGAACTCACGTTCTTCATCTGCGTTTCCCCAAAAACTCATTTGATAGTAAGTGCCGATGTCGCCTACCATGTATCTCGCACTATAGTCCTATAGTATAAAAGACCTTTTTAATCTTAACTTAAACAGACTCAGTGCAATGCCCCATTGAAAAAAACTAGAACTCGGATTCTTAATCTTCGTTTGCCCAATATCATCATCTCATGTTTTATGCAAATGTCGCCTACAATGTATCTCGCACTATAGTCTAGAAAAAAACCTGTTTATTTTTAAATTAAACAGACTCAGTGCCATACTCCATTGAAAAATCACTAGGACTCGCGTTCTTCATCTGCGTTTCCCCAAAAACTCATTGTCTATGTCGCCTAGGAATTGTCTCGCACGATAGCCTAGAAGACACCACAGATTTACTCCGGATTTTGCTAATTTTACCTGAGTTTCCTTCCACCAGGTGAGAACAGCAGGCGGATCAGACACAGGCGCCTTACAGTGTAGCACCACAGTGTTCTGAACAGGTGCTATGACCGCTCTCTTCTCAGCACCGCCGGCCCCGACGTCTATCCTTGCAATGCGCAGCTGCGCTGGTACTGATACCAGGATTATTGAGCTGAAGGACACGACGCACTGAAATCAATAATGTTATGTTACGGATCTGCTATTATCGGCTATTACCAGCTAGCTTTGTTAATATGCCACTACACGAATTGCAGCTTCTTGGATCTTATCAGAAGAAGGAATAATGCCGAATTGACACACAAATATTCATCAATAACCTAATATTTTGCAAGGGATATAATAAATTGTGATTGTAACTATGACAGATGTTCTGCCTACAACATAGCACCTACAACATTGATATTTATAGTAAGTACAATTTTGAAAATATTTTTTAGTAATCAATCGGGATGGGAATCCTTACTAAGTATTATTCCGGATTTAATTCATCAGAAAAAGTAAATACTAAAAAAAATATATACAAGGCAATGACAATTTCCTGTGTCGGCTTTGATCCTTAATTTTGAAACAAACCTGATATACCGCAGCGTGAGTGTCCCCAGTAATATGTATCACCAGCCTAGCGTAAGTGCTGCTAGTATACACGTCCACATCACTAGTCTTCATCACGTCCGTCCATTGGTCATCGTCATCCGTCCGGCTGCGCCAAATCAGCCATTCTGCGGGCACGTTCACTTCGCACTCGAACGTCACCTTGTCACCAACTGGCGCTGTCACTGATTCTGGGTCTTTTAGGAAACGAAAGTCCAGCTCTGGAAATAAAAGAAAATACTGTTATTTTTTAATTCGGTTGGAGTTCGTTCGTGTTTTCTTGGGTATATTGGTCTAAAACGTTTTTCTAAGATATCCTCAACACAGGCATACCTGTCTTATAGACTTTTCTCGTGATTAAAATACAGATTATGACAAATCTAATAAAATACTAATTTGGCAAAGCTATTTTGAAAGAGCGTGTGACAAGGCTCAAAATGTTTGATACCCCTGCCACCGGCTCATTAGATCGGTACAATGCTTTGAGTACAATGACTATAATTACAATAATTATATTTTATTATATAATTATTATATTAATTATATTTATATTACCTAATTTATTATATAATTATATTTTATTAAAATAATTATATTATAATACTATTTTTATAGGCCCGTAGCCTAGGTTAAAAAAAATATTGTTATTTTACTATGTGTACGCAAACGGCGTTTTCATGATAAATACTTCTTATTTTAAAATAAATATCCACAACTGTATTTTGTTGCCTTCATAAAGTATGCAGGAACTTTATTACCAACTTTTTGATCAAATATATATTTTGACATCTAAGACGCGTTTCTCGCTAAAATGAAATTGTCGAGTTGTTCTAAGAATTCCGTAAATAAACACGTGGACGTTGAGTGCGACGACTATCTTTCACCTGTTCTCTTTGGCCACAATAACGTATCATATGTCAAACTATTTCTTTAACGTACCTATGTATTTATATATCAGTCATCTAGAACCCATGCTCTGCTTAGTTTAGGGCATATCTAGCGTTTATGCTGGACATGTATTCTGGACATCTTAACATTTAATTTTATTAACTGCTTTCTGTTTTCATTGCAGTGATACAAATACGATTGATAATAATCATATCATTTATAAAAATTCGCGATTTAAATCAACCCTGTCAACATGAACCTTATGTGTCGAGTCTGTAGAAGAAAAGTTTCAAATCAAAGCAGAAATAACAGACCTTATCTCTGTCGAGCCCGTCAAAGAAACCTTTCAAATCAAAGGAGGAATAACAGGAGTCAATTAAAATAGCTGCTTTGACATCCATTACAAAAGGGAACCAAAACCAACCAATTAATCGAACAGTCCGACAAAGATCAATTACAAAGAATCGTGCTGATACAAGTGATCAATAGTGAAAAATGGACAAGGGAGAGTCAATTAATGGCTCTGGGTTGATTAGTTGGTTTAACTTCAATATATTTTATAGGGCTTCATCATACTACGTGATGGGTCATCAAATCAAACTTCCAAGCAGGTATTTAGACTGGCTACTTCCGCAAAAGCTACGGACGGACGCTATAGAAAAATAGTCTAAGCCTTGTATGACACACAGAAATCTGAAACCAGCTTAGGTAATTATTAGAAGTACAAGTACAAGTAATAAAAAATAAAAACGACCTTCAGCGTGCATTTATTTTTCTTTACGCCGCAAAAACAGCCAGTATTTTGATACTTCCCCTCTATCCGCTTACCGCTCGCATTCCTTCGTTGCTACACATGTCTAAATAAGGTACCTACTTACTTAATTTAAAAAAAATCAAGAGTAAACCATGACAGCGGTTTTTCACTTTTTATATCTTTGATAAAACGAAAAGGCACTCTTGCATTTTGCTTTCAGAAAATACAATACCGATATAACCTGAGTAATAAATAAGTTTCTAGGTACCCCTAATTAAAAATATGCAATACTTAAAAGGAAAAAATAAAATCTCGCTTCGAAGAAAAACCCTAGTGTGTGTGGAAATGTACTATTTATTACTTTTATTGAACAAAGAACTTTGAAATTGAAGTAGAAAAATAAAATACTTAGAAGGCAGAAGTTCGCATTCCAAATCATGACAGGTTGCCAGACATCGCCGCCTGAACTCAATAATTAAGTAGACCTAGCATTTTTTATTTGCATACCTCACTTCGGCCAGACCGCCAATAAGATTAAATCCTTATGCCCTTGATACGTTGTTACCCACACATTACAATCTCGACGCATTCCACCCACGACATAAGCTTAAAGACCCTTGCATTCGAATAAAAGCTTTATTGGAGCAGCATCAATACTGGAATTCCTTGCACTAATTGAGATGTAGACATTTTATTTTTGTCGGATAGCAATCTTTAGGGTTCCGTGACCGGCGGGTGTCAATGGGCCCTATTTTGTGGTGTATTAGTCAGACAAATAAAAGTAAACAAGAGCATCGAACTTTAGTGGATTATGTACACAAATAATGTAGGTACAGTTACTTCAAAGATTTGGGAGTAGGGTAATTTTACCACTAGGTACCAGTACAATACTGGTACAACCTTCGTCTCTTCAAAGTATTTAAAAAAATTTGGAACATTTTATAAACTAGTTTGTCATTAGGAACCAATACCTTTCATTGGCCAATTTCGTCTTTGTAGGTATCTTTTAAAATTTCGACACAAAATTTGTACTGATAATGTTCGTTTCCAGTTTTAATTTTTCGCGATCAAAATGTACTTTTATTTAAAATTTTGTAGATTCAGTAGTTGCTGAGATATTAACGATAGAAAACAGGAAAAAAAAACCGAGTCCATATGGGTTAAGAAACTGATCTCGAAACCCTAATATCGTAGTGTCTACCTTTTTTTGTGGCACGGAACCCTCAATGTTCGAGTCTACTTACACTTGGGCAATTTTATGAGTAGTCAACAAACGGCAATGACTCGGAGGATGTTTTTTCCTACCTGTTCCGTACCAATTAATGCCATCAAAGAATTCACAGAACAATTATATTCTTAGTAGTGATGACTAGATAGGACAAAAAAGATCAGACGAACAAAATAGCTTGATAAACAGATAGGTCGTTGTTGTTACGTGTCTTAACTAATAAACACCTACCTAGTCAGAACAAATAAAAAGATTTTATTTGGTCTGAGCCTACCTAAAACGCGTGCTCATAGTTTTATACTATAAAAAAGCTTTTATAATTTAACTAGCTTTTGCCCGCGACTAGGTCCGCGTAGAAGTCGTAGAAGTAGAAGAAAATATATATTTAATTGGTTTTTGACGTAATTTTTTCTGTTATAACATATATTCGGCTATATTATATCGCGTGTCCCTTACTATCCCGCGGGAACATGACACCGGGATATAGTGCCTATCTTATGTATGTCCTTTCTCCCGGTCAAAATTTCATCAAAATTGGTGCGTTGCGACCGTTCTAAAATTTGTGGTAGAAGACAGCGCCAAAACTACATAACGGATTTAGCTGAAATTTAGCAGAGATATAATATAGTTCAAAATCTGGAATTACATTATAGGTAGGCTACTGGTACAATTCGCACGAAGCTGCAGACAGAAGCTAGTTCTTATTAATTAAGTTTTTTTTTAAATAATTGGTTGTTAGTTATAATAATAATATTGACGCCTTAAATTTGAATAGATTAAGTTTGTGACTCCACTGATTTTATTATTGTGATTGTAACGATAGCTGTAAAATATTTTCAATAAATACAAATAATTAAATTCGTTTACAAATATCGAATAATTGAGGAGATAAGATTTTTGACCACTAATTAGGTACGGTATATATTTTTAATATTATCAAAAATTCCTAGGTACGTACTCCAGTATCCACTCGCTGCCTTTTTCTTTTTTTCCGACTAACTACAACCTGGGTCTCTTCAAAACTAGAGAGAATCAAAAAATTAGGTCTTCTAAACCTTCGTGATCCACCGTCGGTCATATCTTCACCTTCCATCAAGTGAGATCGTTGTCAAACGGAGGGAAAGTAAAAAAAACATCTACTGTAAAAAATTCCCGCAAAACAGTGTCCTCCATGATTCGTTTAGTTTCGCTCAAGTTTTACTGCTAGAATTATAAGTCATTCATCTCACATTCGGAACAAAGTCAAATGTTATCAGACTCTTGACCCCGCCCGCAGAAGTGTTACACTCTAAAACATTATTAATTACAATGGCTGTACTTTCTGCTTCCCAGATAGATAAACGCTTCTGTCAAACTAAATAATGCCACGCATTTTATGTTGTAGGGCCATACAGCGAGGCAATGCAGCCAGCGCCTTGGGGACGCTTACGACTGGTATTGATATGGATCCATTGAGGTATCTGTAGATTGTTTGTGAAAGACTGCAGATAGCTCATTGTTTCACCTGTAAATACTAGTTCTTATTTGGTTATTAAATTATAATTTTCTTCCCTCATACAGGTTTTTGAGGTACCTGTAGATTGTTCGTGAAAGACTGCAGATAGCTCATTGTTTCACCTGTAAATACTAGAGCTAATTTGGTCATTTTTTTGTAATTTCTTTCTTAATACAGGTTTAACCCCGTTATAATCTATACTAATCTATACTAATATTATAAAGAGGAAAGATTTGATTGTTTGTATGTTTGTTTGTTTGAATTGAATAGGCTCCGAAACTACTGGACCGAGTTAAAAAATTCTTTAACCATTAGAATCCTTAATTTTCCGTGATGAACATAGGCTATATAATATTTTCAAAAAAGTTAGGGATCCGCATGAAAAATTCAATAATTGAACCGTGGGCTGTATATTCAACCTCTTTTTCTATTATGGCGCGTTAGAATAGAAAAAGAGGTTGTATAGCGCACGGTGCTTGCTTTTTCTCTACGGCCAGTGTCAGTTTTGGAATGTCGAGTCAATGTCAAAAACCCCAATGCTGTTAAAAAAAGTAAAGATCCGTATGAAAACTGTGAAACCCATCGTTTTAATGTGTATAATTTCTGAAATTTTTGTTTAATACCCGTGCGAAGCCGGGGCGGGCCGCTAGTATATTTAGTAAAGCGGCTGTCATGCGGGTTTCCGCGTTCGGGTAGCCGCGGATTCGCTGGCCAATCTTCCCATAGGTTTAGAATGGCAGGCCAAATCTCCACGCTGCAGCAAGGCTGCAGCGTGGAGATTTGGTCCGCGTACGGGCCGCTGGCGCTGTCGGAAATAACAGGAAAAGAGCCCTCATGGTCTAACCGCAATACCCGCATTATTGGCCATCGTAAACGTCTTCAACGATTACATTTGTACGCCTGGTAAGCTCACAATGACGTAGACATCGTGTGGGAACTTATATTACTTATATTATTATTAGAACTTATTACATACTTATATTATTACTATAAAATGTTAGATTATCTGGACGACAAAAAGATTTGAGACCATTTTGTTACATGTCCAAGAGTCCTGTAAGGTCTAAAGGAAATGAAGCACTTTGATATTTGCTGTCAAACAGAAGAGGAACCGAGCGAGGTGGCGTTCATCATTAGCTAGCCAATGGCAGGTACAAGATCTCGTTATACTCTTCATTTGTGTAAATTCAATTTGTTGTTTTATTATAAAACGGCTTGCTATCTTAATTTTACGCCAAAATTCTTCTTTTAAAATAGATCTGTATTCACAGAAATTGACTTTAAACATAAAAGTCAACTGACAATGAGCGTCAGTTTACATGTTTTCTGGTAAGCAGTGTCTCCGTTTACCAAAAGCTCTCGTCTTTGACACTAGGATTCTATTAAAATAGCAATGTATCTAGATAATGTAATTTGTAAACATGCATGGGACACCGGTAGCTTCGCGTACCATTTAAACATCCTACTAATATTATAAATGCGAAAGTTTGTAAGTATGGGTGGATGTTTGTTACTCTTTCAAAAACTACTACACGAATTTTGATGAAACTTGGCACACAGACTTTTTGATCTGGAATAAACAGAATAACAGAATAAACTATTTAATCTGTAAATGTTAGTATACAGTGTGTAAATTTCAGTCAGCATATATGGGCTACTATTTTAACCCGAAATTCTCACGGGATCGAGAATTACGCGGATGAAACCGCGAGCACCCAGCTAGTTGTTTATAATTACACCCTTCTAAATATTAACATAAGTACATTTACAAACGCTTTCGTAGTTTTTTTTTTTTTTTTTCAGAAAAGGTTGTAAGAGTTATCGTCAATGCTTTGTTAGAAGTAACTTAAGGCTCCGGCGACAGATGAATTTCCAATACCAACGTAATACCAAAATCATTTGTAATTTGAGCATATTTTCACTATAGTCTACTATTTGTATTAAAATAGTATTTATCTAGGTGCCTGCTATAAAGTTTTCTAAAAATGCAGTAAGATTTCAATCTTATTGCATTTTAGATCAAAGAAGATTTTTTTTTTAAGTTTTTGCGTCGACAAGTATTTGAAAAAAGCTCGTGGCAGGAACCTAAATAAATACCATCCTAATACAAATAATAGCAAACCATGAAAATATACGTTTTCATGGGAAATTCATCCATCACCGGAGCTTTAAGCATTGCACCTTTTATAATTTAAGTCTTCGTTTCGCTTCTTTCTTAGTTCAGAAACTTTAAAAAATAAGCCGTTTTAATATTATTTTCGCTAACTTTCATAATAACCTTTCAACAGACAGAAGCCTTGAATCTTAACTGTTTATATCTTTTTAATTAAATTGTTATCTTAACTGTTTTTCCCCTTTGACTAAACTTTCGCTTAAGGTTGTTCGTCAAGAGGTGGCACGAGATACAAAACCAGAAAAAAAATCGAGTGTTGGGGCGATTAGGCCTGGTCTGAATTAGGCCTATGGGCCTAAATGCTCAAAGGCATTTTATTCATTGGCCGGTTAGGCCCACAAATGGAATGTAGACCTAATCGCCGATGAGTTCTTTTTGAATGGGGCAATTAGGTCCAATGATTTTTCTCTTTAAGTACAGTCGAATCCAAAAGTTTTGTTCTCTTTAATTTCTATTTTATGGAACATTAAACATATGTTATAATAAATTTAAAACTACTTTTATAGATCATATAATAATTATTAATAAATAAAATACGTAAAAAAATAAGTACGTGTAATGAAACCTTAAATTTTTAAATACTACTGTGTATTTTTTTATATTTACTTACAGACTGATTAAGAGTGACTTTTTAAGTTATAGTTGCCATCTGACTGATAAATAAATAATATATATAATAACCTAGTTGTAGTAAAACTTTTTAAATTGCAATTGATCTGTGATTTTGTAATAATTTTGCGTGTTGTTTTTTATTTTTAAACTTTTTTAATCAAAAGCTGTTTTTACTAAAAAAAAATTGAATTTTAAATTTATAGCTTATTGTTAATTTTTATATAATAATAGATTATATATAATATATATATAATAATTAGATTAAGTTTACGAGTATATTGGATTGTTATGTTGGTTGTTGTTTTTACTGTGATTACTATAACACTATAGCATTATTTTAATTGTAGTGTTTTTTTTATTAAAAACATTTAACATAAACATGTCAATATTTTGTGTTGATTTATACATAATATTTATAAATAAAACTTTTGTTTTAATATAATGCAATTTCATTTCACAAAATTTTGTATCCAACTGTACTTAAATATTTTAAAGTATTAGTATCGGGACTAATTGGCCCATAATAATAAAAGCATTGAGCGATTAGTCCTGCAGGACTAAATGCTCAATTCTAAATGCACTGTTCGGCGTTTAGGCCTATAGGCCTAATCCCTAGCAGGCCTAATCGCCCCAACACTCAAAAAATCGCGTCTATTCACTTATTTTTATCGCCCTTTTACACCGTTATCGATCAAATACTTTTTCTTCCTAAAAACCAAAGACAAGTTTATAACAAGCAACATTTAAGTTTGTATATTTGTATATTTATTTATTACCTTATTGTTGACAAATGAAATTACAATTAAATAACCAATTTAGAACGGCTTATTCGTCAACTCGCTCGAATGATTCAAGCGAGTTCGCGCGAGTTGGCACCTCCTGATGCCAACTCGCGCGAACTCTAGAACAATATAAAATATAAAATTGAAACAATTGAGGTAACTTTAGACTGTTGCAAACAAACTACAGGAAGCTCAACTAATCCATATCAATATCAGTCGGAAGTGTCCCCAAGATGCTGGCTGCAGGTTTTTTTCCCGTGCATGCCATAGTCCAGTCTCGCATTCGGGTTGGTAAAAGCGAAATGATGATTCCAGTTGTAACCATATCAGTAAGCGCTCTTCTGATTCAACTGTCACTAATCTTCGTAAACAGCAAGTAAAAAGACGCATATTTACTTCAGAAAAATCGGACTATCACATTACACAGTTACGAGGTGGAACACAAGGAGGTGGCTCGAAGATAAAGACCCAGACCATTTCCTGAAAACGAAGATATGGTGACTCTGGGTGATCTTATAAGTTCACAGTCCACATTTGATGAAAATGATGACTTTTCGTGTATGTTGAGAATACTATGGTTCATGTGAATGAAATTGGCGATACAAAACTAAATGAATCGGACGTTGAGGTAAACTTTGAGGATCATGTTCCTTCTGACACCACTTGCGATTGCGGTAGCGTCTTCTTGTTCACGAACGAGTTCAATCCGTTACTCAATGCTGCAGACATTTATCCAACCATGGCTATTGATCCAAAGAGACGGATAAACCGAAAAAGAAAGTATGTAGCATATTCAAATATTGGAATAGAATTGATTCAAAATTGCACGACTAAAAGGATCTCCGCATCTATTAGTCGCCAATTACAAATTTATGCTGAAGGGACACACACAACACACAGATAAAAGTTGATAAAATACATTCAGAAATAGAGAGTATGAAAAACAGCTGAAAACAATGGAAAATTGCTATACCCTGAGACTGGTGCAAGTTTATATTAACATAGGAGGTAGAATTTGAAGTATTTGACATAGAACTTCAGCATTTCAAAGATATCAACCACATTTGCATAAAAGGGGTAAATTCGTAACTCGAAAGAAAAATAGAGACGGCAATATTTTAAAAATATCGGATTGTGTATGGCTGCAACTGAAAAAAGGACAGCCTGAGATACTATTTTATAAAAATGTCTTTTCACAAGAAGTTTTTCTCAATAGGCAATGCTTCATGAAATGCGGTATTGCCTTCCCGATGACCTCCCTGTGTTGAGACAAAATGAGAAACCAATATCCACTGCAAAATATAACGATTTAATTACATTTTTGCAGTGAGTACCAGCAGAGTTTCAAAGTTAATATAGAAAACTGAAACATACCGAAAATGCAGCTGATTTTCCCGAAGCTGATTAAAGTAGGTATCTAGTACGTAGTTTAGACGCATCTGAATAAAAATAAACTGATATGCTTATTTAAAGAATATTTATCGGGTATTTATCGCGTACCTTTTGTTTTTTATTTTCCCCTACGTTTCCATCGCGTTGCAGCGATCGTGGTCACGGGGCGACTGGATGTTCTGCGAGTTACTGCCAAGAATTGACGGCAGTATCCACGACTACCCTCAATTCGTCTTCTGAATCAGGAATGTCCACGTTCACAGTACGACACACTACACTGACCGTGTCCGAATGCAGTGCAGTCTGTACACGACGCCCGCACTTATTGATCACAGGATTCCACGAGGACGAGAGGCGAAAACCATCTTCACGATTAAAATTTGGGTGTTTTTTGATCTCAATCGCCTCTCGTACCATCCTTTTATAATAGTGACGCTCACGTGATAGAACTTTTGGGTCATGTAACTCGATCCAATGGTTACTTCCTGAGTCTAGCAGATGTTCCGCTATTGCCGACTTACTCAATTGCCTATTTTTGACCGCTGCTATGTGCTCTTTCACCCGCTCCAGAGCCCCAGAGCACATAGCAGCACGCATGGTACGAGAGGCGATTGAGATCAAAAAACACCCAAATTTTAATCGTGAAGATGGTTTTCGCCTCTCGTCCTCGTGGAATCCTGTGATCAATAAGTGCGGGCGTCGTGTACAGACTGCACTGCATTCGGACACGGTCAGTGTAGTGTGTCGTACTGTGAACGTGGACATTCCTGATTCAGAAGACGAATTGAGGGTAGTCGTGGATACTGCCGTCAATTCTTGGCAGTAACTCGCAGAACATCCAGTCGCCCCGTGACCACGATCGCTGCAACGCGATGGAAACGTAGGGGAAAATAAAAAACAAAAGGTACGCGATAAATACCCGATAAATATTCTTTAAATATGTCAACAAATCGTGAAAGTTTAAAAAGTTTGATATGCTTATTGTTTCATTTAATATATATATAGCCTTTTGCCCCAATACATAACATAGCATAATACTTAGAAGTATTTAGAAGCATTAGGAAATATTCATAGATGAGAGTTTACCTTTTCGAACGTTAACGTCGGATCATAAGATACAATGCAAGTGTAAAGGGAGAAATCGCAGGCATAAAGTCGTATCCTATATAAAACCACCGATATTGAAATTAATGAAAGGAATTTACAGGCATAAGGTCGCATGAAGCCAATTTTATGAAAAATCGATTATAAGATTTTTTTTAAGGTATAGTATCCTGTAAAACCCAAAAAAAAATACGAAAATTCCAGCCTTGATACGATAGAAATTAAGGCCAAATTAGTGTGTCATTTTTGTTTTGGCTCTCCTGAAAAATGACAAAATCATACATCCGGCCTTATGCATCTGGAGCCGAGAATTCTAAAATAGAAAAAAGTACCACTACACAAAGCTGCGTCAAAATGAACCCAGATCTTCTATAGATTTCATCGAATGGAATTTAATCTATATTCTGCTGTTATATGAATTCAGTGTATTCAGTTCTAGAATTCTAGATATTTTTTTAAATTAGTAAAAAATATTTTACGACTCTTTGGTATTATCGTATTAACAAAAAGACGAAGTTCATAACAAGTTTTGGTTTTGAAAGCTTTCATTTATTTTCATTAAAATAAAATTTGCCTTGTCTAAGTGCTTATTTCTGTAAGCGTAAAGAAATAAAGTTATTGAAAACTTCAATTAGTACATCGCATTTAACCGAACAGCGATCCCAACCCGCATGGCCAGCGTGGGGATTATGGGCAATAAGCCCCAAATTATGAATGCTATGGCGCTCATTAGGGGAGGCCTATGTCCAGCAGTGGACGCATGGGCTGAAGATTATGATTTAAGCTAATTTGATTTTCATTGAATTTGCACCTATTTCGCTGGGCCTCCGAAACTATGCGTTGTTGAAGTTTTTGTTTGTGTGGTAACATTGCTGCCCTACCTGTTTTCTGTTATTGTTATCAGTTCAACAAAAATCGAAAATTAAATGTCTTTGTTTACTAGAATAGAGTATTGAAGTACCTAAACCTTAGGCAGGTTCAGGTACCAATGGAAGTTTAAGAAGTTTAGGTAGAGCTAATCCGTAGGTAACTGTGAAGTACATTTTATTAATGCTGGACAATCCACACAGCATCAGCTAGCCCCAAGATAAGGAGAGCTTGGTTACATACTAGTACCCGTAACACAAGCTCAGTAGTACCTACAATTATATCAGTGATCTAGATAACTAATATACTTGACATACGATGCATACATAGAAAACGACCAGAACACCCAGAATAAATATCCACAGGTAGTATACATACATTTGTCTCGAGGCGTGAATCGAACGAAAACTCCTGCGTCATAGGCAAATACTCGTAAGAAAGCAAGTAAGCAAGCAATAGCAAAGCAATAGTCAAAGGCATTATTATTCTTAACTCCACCAGTAACATAAACTCTGAAAAAAAGAGACAAATCTACTACATTCGGTAACATCAGCCGCAGAATCTACACAGCCAGCCAATTATCTAACTAAATAAAAACTAGTATTTACAATTGATACAATTGAGCTAACTGCAGACTGTTGCCAACAAACTACAAGTAGCTCAAATGATCCATATCAATACCAGTTGGAAGTGTACCCAAGATGCTGATGCGCTGCGCCAGATATTGACCAGCTCTCGGGTCACACGTCGCTTCGAATTAATGTCAATTAATTTCAATGATTAAACGTTAAATCAGTTTTGAACCCAAATTGCTACAAATGATCTTTGGTATGTTGCAACACTTGAAACCAAAACGGTTGATTCCCACAGCTTCCTATGGTTCAAAGAACCGGTCCTTTTCGAATTCCTACGCATGCTAAATCTGTGATTGCATTCTACGTTCTCTACACTACAACATCAGAAAGCTCTTGATGATCTATGGGAAACGATTTTGCTACGAGAATATTATCTTAACTAATATTAAAGAGGTAAGATTTGATTGTTTATTTGAATTGAATAGGCTCAGAAACTACTGGACTGATAGGCTCGCTACTGGACCTCTTCGAAAAATTCTTTCGCGATTAGAATCCAAAATTTTCGCTGATAAACATGGGCTTTATATATAGAATATTTTAAAAAAAGTTAGGGATCCGCATGAAAATTCAGCTTTTGTGCGCTTTATCGCTATCAGGAGCAGCGCTTTTCTTGGTATACAGCGAGGCAATGCAGCAAGCGCAAATCCTATTTCTAATTTGGTTATTGAATTGTAATTTTTTTTTATTAATAAAGGATATTTTTTTGCCATTACAAATTTTGAAACACATGACGTACTATTAATAGCTTAGCGTATTTATTAATTGCAATTTTTTTGAACATTCGTCCCTTGACCTTTAAATGGACTTGTAACTCGAACAATAGGCCGGAAGTTTTCCGATTAACATCTCTATTAAAATGCCGATTAAGTTGATTTCAGAAAGTTTTAAGTGACAAGCTTTATAACTGAAATCGATCTAGACCATTGCCCGACATCAGAAGCGACGGCTTCTGTGGCGCAGCGGCCGAACAGCCTGCGAGCGACGTAGGTATTGGATTCAACTCCCGCCTCAATGTTTTCGATCTGCATATATTTGTTCCATGTAATCTGGGTGTTTCCTATCCATACTAAAACATATTATAAAAGCGATGGTAATTCTGTTTGTCTGTCACGTTTTCACAAATAAGCGGCTGAAAGGATTTTAATAAAATTTTGGCGAGGACGGTATCCTAGATTTTTTTTTCGAATGGACTATAATGCTGTTGACCGCAGATGGCCATGACAGCGTTACCGGACTTTTGGCGGGCGCGGAGGGCGCCACACCGGTAAAGTTAGGTTGGGGCAACACGCGCAAGGGCCACCACTTAGGTGCGAGCCTCGGCTTGGGCTGTTGCCAGATGCTACAAGAGGACGGTATCCTTGAGTCGGACTTAGGCTTCTTTTATACCTGTAAAACCGCCTAACCACCTACACTAAACCCTACGTACGTCTCTGGTGAACGCACGGGTGCGTGATGCTTGGGCGGAGATACAGAACTAACTATTATGTAGGATAGCCCCGTGCTTGGTACTTTACCCTACGTGTGAGTGTTGTATGTAGAGGTGAACACGGGTGTACTATAAGCACAGAGCGCTCCTAATCACTACTACCTAATCTACGTAGCCTAACACTAAGCCTAACTCTTACCTACCCTCTATCTATTTGAACCTATGTCTGGACCCTAACCACGTATGTGTATGTATATGTTATCCCTAACAAGTGTAGCCCTATCAATGTGTGTGTGTTCCTATTAATGTATGTGTCCCTACAATCCTATCCCTAACCATAGAAGTGTAGTATATAAATAAATATATAGATAGAAACGGGATATCTGTTACCAGGAGACCTAAGGTAACAGACGGAAGGTGGGAAGGAAACAAGGGCGTGTACGGCGTGCAATGTACACAGGGAATGATTTTCTCACTGCCGGTCAAGCAGACTCACAAGACCGATCAGATACTAATGGCTAAGGGTAGTCTTGGCCACAGTGAGAGGATGCTGGAATCGTGGATGTGCAGCTCATCCAGCGGATGCTGGGAACGTCTGGTCAGCTCGTCAGCGGTATGCTGGAACCTCTGGGCGGCTCCTCCAGCGGATGCTGGGAACGTCTGATCAGCTCGTCAGCGGTATGCTGGAACCTCTAGGCGGCTCCTCCAGCGGATGCTGGGAACGTCTGGGCAGCTCGTCAGCGGTTGCTGGGACCTCTGGGCAGCTCCTCCAGCGGATGCTGGGAACTTCAAGGCAGCTCGTCAGCGGTTGCTGGTACTTCGGGTCTGCTCATCAGCGCTTGTGCTGGTACTTCAGGGTCCGGTCATCAGCGCTGGTGCTGGTACTTCAGGGTCCGTTGGTCTTCGTAGAGGGTGGCGGAGTAATAACTCGACTCAGTGCTTCATTCCAATTGATTTATTTACAAAATTTTATAGTTTATATACTTAATCTAGTTTACATAGTGTGCTATCGGTGAAGCGTCGATGCAGCAGTATTTGCTGAATCGGCGCTCTAGTAATTTTTGGACTCGATTAGGCTGCGACTGCTAACCTACATTCAATTCAGCTAACATAAGTTTTGCCGTTGACTTGGCTTGTTCTGATTAATGTGGTTTGATATATTATCTAAATAACTAGTTTATTATATAATATTAATTTTGTTGTTACGTTATGACTATTATTGTTATTACAATTAAAAACATGTTCAATGGTTTGAACATTCTGGGGCCTCTCCAGGGCAGGATTTTAATTCATATAATTCTATAGTGGTTTGTTTTTCGTCAGACTCGTCATATGCCAGATTGTGTTTTCCTCTTAGTGGCTTCTTCGGTGGTATTTGTCTATATAGAGGTTCTCCGTGATCGTTGGTGATGACGGTCGATAGCTGCTGTGACTTCGGCAGTTGGAGTTCAGTTGAGACCTTGGTTGACTGGCTGGTTGGTTTCTTGGCTCGGCCGCTGTACTTGCGCAGGCAATTGACCAACTGTGGAGCATAACACACTGTTAGTAACATGATAATAATTAATACTACAGCTGTTATTGCGCTAGTTGTATATGTGTGTGTCGTGATTTGGGTCCAGATGGTATTATTTAACTGAAATTCTAAAGCCTTTTCAGAATTTGTTATCTGTTGTAATTGTAAAATGTCTTTTGCGCTAGTGATGACTTCGTCTCTAGTAATATTAAGTATAGTACTGGTAGAGTTTATCGTATCTATAGAAAAATCTACTTGTTTCGAAAAGGATGCTACTGCTTGTGTAGTTACTGTTCTCTTTGCTGCTAATGTATTACCAGGTGTTTTAATGATACAGTTATCAGATATTTTGATTACACCCACATTCCTTAGTTCTATCTCTTCTCGTTGTCCATCACAAATTACTGATGTTGTGATGTGATTTTTTACTATAAATAGCCATGTATTTTGTACATATAACTGTTTCCATAGCAAGTTGTTAGTTATATCAAATGTTTTGGTTTCGCATTTAGATTTTGTTTGATTTTTAAATAGTTTATCAACAATGCAATTTTCATTTAATTGCATGTTCTTCACCGCACTAGGAAAGCAAATGAAATTATTGAATTTTTGTAAGCAACTTTTGAACTCGTCCTGATTGAGATTAAAGTAGTGCTCATTGTTATAATCTAAACCTATGTATGGCTTCTGTACTTCTATGCTTTTGAATAACTGATCCTTTGTTTTTTCCGGGACCGCTGTTATATGCATTAGAATATACTTAGTCGTGTCTTGTATAGGAAAATATGCATAAACTTGTATGTGTGTCTCATTTTCAGCCATTTTGGTGTCTAATAACTGTCGTTGGACTATTTTTAAATTACTGGGTAGTTTCTGATTCGCTACTAATATTATTTCGCTGACATTTTTTGGTGTGAGTATACTATATATTGTTCCTTTGGACAAATATACTTCCAGTAATCCGTCATAGCGTGCTGTTATTTCGTTAACGTAATTGTTTGCCAGTTGATATGTTTCCATAATCTGTATATTTACACTATTTTTATTTACACCCTTATACCAGTAGTTAGTCTCACGCATAAAGTTTACTAGTTCATTTATTTTGTTTGTAAAGTTGTTTAACTTTCTTGTTACCCTGTTTTCCGTTTCATTAATTTGGGCAATAGTTGATAACATAAATTTTGTTTGATGATTTGCAGCTTCTATTAATTTCTGCTGGTTCTTTTCTAGAGAGTCTATATCTCTGTATGCTTCGTCGTTTACTCCGAAGATTGACGTCATTAATTGTCCAAGTATTCCTCTCTTTTTTCTGGTTTGGTTTATTTCTGTTAGGTACTCGTTCGTTCTCTCAAACTTTAACTCTTTCTCTTTTAGATTTTGATAAAACTGTGAGCAATGTGTAGTTTTTCCTATTGCTATGCTTGCTTGATCGCAAAGCTCATTGAATTGTGTAGCTGCTCTTTTGACCTTTGCTAGGTCTGACTCTAGTTGTTCTCTTGCAACCTGGACTTCAATTCTGAATACTCCTCGATCAATGCTTGCTGTGCCTATTTTTTCGACGTAAAACCCAGGTTGTATATTTTTTAGTGTGTAAGTTGATGATACTCCTGTTAAAAGTTGTAAGCATGTCAGTATAACCATAACCCAATGTAAGTAGTTGCTTGATGTATGGTTTGTTGCTTTCCTAGATTTTGTTGCTACATTTGACATTACTGATGATGTAGTTTGGTCCGTTTTGCAGTGATTTTCGTTGATTGGCAGGGGAATAAGAGTATGGATTGATCGTTTTTGAGTTGCACCTGATGATTTCTGTAAGGTTACAACCCTAGTAAGGCCGTCGCTACCGGAGTGGATTTCTTTTACTTTTGCTAGTGGCCATTTACTTGGACTGATTTGATCATCTTTTATAAGAACTAATGTCCCGATTGTTAAGTTTTCTTCATTTGTTTTCCATTTATACCTTTGTTGTAGTTGATGTAAATAATCTTTAGTCCAGCTTTTCCAGAAATCTCTTTTCATCTTCTGTATCTGTTTCCATCTATTTAGTAGATCAGTGTTAGTGTTTTCCATAGGGTCTGGTATTCCTATGGCTTCACGTCCTATTAGGAAGTGACTAGGTGTTAATACTACATTATCTTCTTGGTTTGCTTTTGGTATTTCTTTCAACACTTCTTCGGTATTAGATGACCATTTTCTTAGGTTGAATCCACCTGTTTTGAGTAGCTGTACTAATTCTTTCTGCAACTCCTTCGTTGTTTCAACACAATTACCACCTGACAGTATATCATCTACATAGAAATCTTGAAGGGTTACTTGGCTTGCTATTGGATATCTTGTCTCTTCATCAATAGCTAATTGTTGCAGGTTTCTAATAGCTAAGTATGGTGCTGACGCAGTTCCATATGTTACGGTTGTTAACACATATTCCTGAATCTCGTGGTTTGGAGACTCTCTCCATAGTATACGTTGATAATCTATATCTTGTTCGTTTATTTTAATAAAACGATACATCTTCTCGATGTCTGCCATGAATGCTATTCTATGTTTTCGCCATCGCAATAATATTGCTGCCAAGTCTGCTTGTAGCCTTGGTCCAGTGTACATATTATTATTCAGGCTCACGCCGGTACTTGTTTTGCTCGATGCATCAAATACCACTCTTAGTTTGGTAGTTAAGGATTCTTCCTTTATAATTGGTTGGTGAGGAATATAATATTTTCCTTGGTAATGTTCTTTTTTGTTTACTTTTCTCATGTGTCCCATCTCCAGGTATTCATTGAGAAAGTCTTGGTAGCTTTCTTGTAAGCGTTTATTTTTGGCAAATTTTTGTTCTAATTGCATCAGTCTTGCTGCTGCTCTTTGACGTGAGTGTCCTAATTCTAGGTCTGGGTTTTTGAACGGAATCCTTACAGTGTAGGTTCCAACCGTGTTTCTTGTAGTAGTTTTTTGGTAATAGTTTTCGCATGCTTGGTCATCGTGGTTTAGGTTAAATTGATCTGGGACTTCTTCCAGTTCCCAAAATCTGTTTAGTTGATCGATATCGTTAGTTCTAGTTGTCATACTAAGTATTTTCATAGCATTTTTATTTTGATAACTGCAGTTTCCTGAGAATATCCACCCGAATTCAGTGTGCTGTGCCATAATTCCGTCGTGAAACTTTTGCAGTCCTTGAAGTAATAGTTTACTGTACTCTTGAGCTCCTAATATTATATCTATGGGCCCTCTTTTGTAGTACGTTGGATCGGCAATCAGTTTGTTCTCTACATAACTGGCCTCTAATTGTGGTATAGTTGTATTTGGTAGTGAGTTTGTTAGTTTTGGAAGAATTATAAGCATTACTGGTAGCTTAAATTCACTGGTAAATCTTGGTTGCAGCTTCACATCAATAGAATGACTCGCTGTCTTTGGTTTTTTGTCAGCAATCCCGGCGATTTCTACATGAATTCTTTTTCGGGGGTATGCTAATAGTTGCGCTACTTGCTCAGTGCAAAATGAAGCTTCTGACCCTTGATCGCATAATACCCTCAATAAGTGTGGTGTGCCATCAAAGGATCTTGCGTGTACTAGAGCCGTTGCTAGTAACGTTGTCTTGGGTATTTCTGTTGGTATGGTTGTTGTATGTACATTGTTCGTTTTTGTATTTGCTTTATTGGTTGGCCCACCATTCATAGCTTCAGAAGATTTCTCAGTTGTCATGTATGTATCTTGATGTAAGTATGAATGATGCCCTTTCTTTCCACAATATACACATGTTCTGTTGCTAAAACACTTGGTAGCTAGGGTGTGCATCAGGCAGTTTCTACACATTCCTTTTGCTTTTACAGCTTTTTGACGGTCTATTACTGACATTGCTTTAAGTACAGTGCATTGATAAATTGTATGGTCTTTCTTGTTGCAACACCAACACTCGCTATCTTCTGTCTTTTTGCGGTAATCATTTGTGTTATAGCTTGATTTGTAGGTTTTGTCTGATGTGCTAGTAGAACTTGTTGTTTCTAAACATTTAAACCGTTTTTCTAAGAATTCCATAATTTCTTTAAATTTCTGAGGCTTGTTAGGTTCTGAGAGCTGCTGTTCATATTTTTCGTCTGTTTCTGAATCCCAAATTCTGCTGAGTATTCTGCATAACATGGGGTCCCAGGTTGTGGTATCAACATTCTGAGTTTTTAATGCTTCTAAATTCTCATTTATCGTGTCGTGCAATGTTCTTAAGTTTTCTGCATTTACTTTGGTGACTTTTTTAATATCCATGATGTTGTCTATGTGTTTCATAATTATCAATCTCTCATTTTTGTACCTTTTCGTTAAGAGCAACCAAGCTGTTTCATAACTAGCATCGCATACTGATAAGTGTTTTATTAGTTTAGCGGCTTGACCAGTTATATGAGTTTTTAGGTATTGCATTTTTTCTGTAGCTGATAAAGATTTATCTTCGTGTATGATTTTCGAAAATAAATCATAAAAGGAGTTCCATGACTCGTAGCTACCACTGAAAGTTGGAATTGTAATTGTTGGTAACTTTACTTTGCTGTTGGTGTGAGTCATCTGTTTATTTTCTCCTATTTTAGCAACTACACATTCAATGAACAGTTCGTATTCTGTTTGAATTGTTTCAAACATTTTTTCTTGGAAATAGCTGTGGTCTAAGGTGTTATCTTCCATCAAAATATTAAGGTGTGTTTCTTCTATTTCTTGCCACTGTTTTTGCAAGTTTGTCATCAACGATTCCCAGTACCATGATGGTTTGTTATTTGACATTGCTTGAGTAACGACTTGAAGCTTTTTTTGTAGTTGTGAAATGCGGAATAATTGTATGAATATTTTTGGTGAACATGTACTTTCTTCTTCGTCT
Organism: Eupithecia pulchellata; assembly: GCA_963931895.1. NCBI lineage: Eukaryota > Metazoa > Arthropoda > Insecta > Lepidoptera > Geometridae > Eupithecia > Eupithecia pulchellata. The sequence goes on from OZ007532.1 coordinate 3,965,561, forward strand.
ATCTCTATGTCTTTTGGAACAAATAAGTCGTTTAGCATTTGTGCTCTGGTTTCACATGTTTCTAAATGCGACATTACTTGATTATACACAGCTTCAATAGCCGCATAATAGTTTGTAGTCATATACTTGTGATCTTTTAACACCGGTATATCTAGTAGTACTGCGTGATTGGTAGTAGTCCTGGTAAATATCTCTTGGAGACGTATCCTTTTGGTTTTTATATATTTCTCAGTTTTCCTTGTAACTGAGTCTTTCTTAATGTTAGAAAATATTTGTTTGATTTCATTGTAGTCTGTCTCTTGACTTCTGATGAGTTTGTTTATGTCTTCAGTTTTTATGTTTTCCATGTTTTTTATTGCTGCTCCTAACCCTACCCTATCTATTTATCTATCACTTAGTTGCGCTCTGTGTGTTACAGAATTTGCGACTTCTCAAAACACCGGTGAGACCCGCTTGTGGGAGGCCGGTGCCTGATCCGCTTCTGTATGACTGGCAACTAAGTGTTTTTGTCTATAATTGAACGTATTACAAACCGAGTGTTTTTTGTTTACAACGTCAGACTGCAATACGTCAAGTAATATGTCAGTAAATTTTCTCTACAGGGATAAGAGGAGCGCGAAATTACTGATTCAATTCTCGAAGGACCAAATGTAAAACCGCCTAACCACCTACACTAAACCCTACGTACGTCTCTGGTGAACGCACGGGTGCGTGATGCTTGGGCGGAGATACAGAACTAACTATTATGTAGGATAGCCCCGTGCTTGGTACTTTACCCTACGTGTGAGTGTTGTATGTAGAGGTGAACACGGGTGTACTATAAGCACAGAGCGCTCCTAATCACTACTACCTAATCTACGTAGCCTAACACTAAGCCTAACTCTTACCTACCCTCTATCTATTTGAACCTATGTCTGGACCCTAACCACGTATGTGTATGTATATGTTATCCCTAACAAGTGTAGCCCTATCAATGTGTGTGTGTTCCTATTAATGTATGTGTCCCTACAATCCTATCCCTAACCATAGAAGTGTAGTATATAAATAAATATATAGATAGAAACGGGATATCTGTTACCAGGAGACCTAAGGTAACAGACGGAAGGTGGGAAGGAAACAAGGGCGTGTACGGCGTGCAATGTACACAGGGAATGATTTTCTCACTGCCGGTCAAGCAGACTCACAAGACCGATCAGATACTAATGGCTAAGGGTAGTCTTGGCCACAGTGAGAGGATGCTGGAATCGTGGATGTGCAGCTCATCCAGCGGATGCTGGGAACGTCTGGTCAGCTCGTCAGCGGTATGCTGGAACCTCTGGGCGGCTCCTCCAGCGGATGCTGGGAACGTCTGATCAGCTCGTCAGCGGTATGCTGGAACCTCTAGGCGGCTCCTCCAGCGGATGCTGGGAACGTCTGGGCAGCTCGTCAGCGGTTGCTGGGACCTCTGGGCAGCTCCTCCAGCGGATGCTGGGAACTTCAAGGCAGCTCGTCAGCGGTTGCTGGTACTTCGGGTCTGCTCATCAGCGCTTGTGCTGGTACTTCAGGGTCCGGTCATCAGCGCTGGTGCTGGTACTTCAGGGTCCGTTGGTCTTCGTAGAGGGTGGCGGAGTAATAACTCGACTCAGTGCTTCATTCCAATTGATTTATTTACAAAATTTTATAGTTTATATACTTAATCTAGTTTACATAGTGTGCTATCGGTGAAGCGTCGATGCAGCAGTATTTGCTGAATCGGCGCTCTAGTAATTTTTGGACTCGATTAGGCTGCGACTGCTAACCTACATTCAATTCAGCTAACATAAGTTTTGCCGTTGACTTGGCTTGTTCTGATTAATGTGGTTTGATATATTATCTAAATAACTAGTTTATTATATAATATTAATTTTGTTGTTACGTTATGACTATTATTGTTATTACAATTAAAAACATGTTCAATGGTTTGAACAATACCGTTCAAGAGCGAAGACGGAGGCAGACGCATTGTCATTCATAATGTTCACTTTTATTCAGATTTTCTTGTTTTTTAAAATTAATTAAATATTTTAAGATTGTAATTGTGTCGAATAATATTTTTTTTTTTTTTTTTTGAGTAGAAGCTAATAATAAGCCTCGAATTTTGAATAAATCATGGGCAATTAGTTTTGGCCAGTAGGTAGGCAATTAAGAAGTTACCTAGTAACAGGGTCTTGTTAGACCCCAAGAGAAAGTTAGAATCTGTCACAACGTGATTTATTTATATGTTCTACATAGGGATTGGCTCATGAATAACTACTAGAGCCTAGTAGTTATTTAATTTCTCGGAAGTTACTAATATAATAGCAGTAGGTGGTACATTCAGTACTTTCCTAGGATACCTAATTCATTTAATTATACTGGTTAATAAAAAGCAAGTACATTAAAGAAAACAAAATTACATCGTTACGTACAAATAGTTAAAAAAAAGAATGTCAGTAAATATAATAAATACCAACTATCGTAGTTTGACGAATTCATTATGAATGTTAGCGGGTTAACTACGAACCTATTGTGTTGGAAGAACACCAACATTTCATCCCTTAACGAGGGACTTCATCAGGGTGAGTGCGGATCACTTCGCACCCGTATCGCTTCTCAGCGCCCACTACGGGCAACCATTGGTGTTGTTCTATCGATAACAAACTAGGTTCGTAATTGGTTTTCTTCCAACACTAACTATGTTTCGTAGTTAACCCGCTTAAATTCATAATGAATTAAATACAATGACAAATTACAATCCTTACGAAGTTCACAAAACAAATAAATAAATAATGCTGGAAAATTTACACAGCATAATACAGTCCCAAGCTAAGCAAAGCACGTGTTATGGGTACCTTACCTACTAGAATATATACATATATATATTTTATTATATTTTGAAAAAAATCGAACCGCCACCTCCTGCGCCACAGGCGAACCTTCGCCCACCGCGCCACAGAGGTCATATTCCAAGAGTTATTGAAAATGATATGAGTAAAAAATATTACATTACGTTCTAAAAATTACGAGCAATCAGATTGTAAGAGAATTGTCGCCATATTGATTTTTATTAAACACGTTCGGAACCAAACTCACCGGCTGCGTAAACAGCAGCTGATGCAGCCAGCAGCAAATGCAATCGAAGAGCTGCCATCGTGCCTGAAACAAAACATATTGACGTTTATTACAAAGCTGTAGAACTCGTTTTTGAAAAACTAGTACAGTGAATTTACGAGACCTCACACAGTCCAAATCGCAGACTATGGCAGTAAACATTAGGCAAGACTTATGATTATTGGATACAAGCTAAATAAATAATACAATTTAAATATTATAAGGTTCCTGTTTTGAAAATATTCTATAGCCTATGTTCATCAGGGAAAAATTTAGGATTCTAATGGTGAAAGAATTTTTCAAATCGGTCCAGTATTTTCTTTATTAAATAGGCCCCCTATTTAATTCCAACAAACAAACAATCAAATCGTTCCTCTTTATAATATTAATTAGTACGTGTATAGACTAGCAAGCGACCCGCCCTGTCTTCGCACGGTTGCATCGCTGCGCTGATACTATCATGTTATAAATTTAAACAATTCTCCTAAATCACTCTATTTAAAAAAAACGCATCATAATAAGTTACGTAGTATAAATGATCTAAGCATACATAGGAACAGACAAATAGCGGAAGCTACTTTGTTATAGAGTACCTATGTATAGTGATGCTGATGAGGTATGTAGGATACTACATAATTATGTAGGACAACTAAAAGTTCAGGATTTTTTGCGTCTAAAATACTTCTTTTCGTTCATTTATACAAAACATGGCCGGGTTATCGCTCTTTTCAAGTCTGAATATGTTTTCTCATTTTCCTGAGACTTTCCAAATACGGCTTAACTTAAGACGAGTCGGACGCTGTTCTACACAAATCCTCCAATCCGCGATCAATACTCGAAGCCTTTATAAAAGATTCTTTACGCGTCCCTTTTATTTCTAAAATTCATAGATTTCTTCAAACATACGTTCAAGGAATCAAAGATCGCACAGTGCTACCAACTTGTCTGGTCTGCAGTTGTATGAGTCGCTAAATTAAATAAAAACTGCTGCTTTGAAAGGTTTTAATAATTTTCAATTAAATATATCAGAGTCTAGATCTGATCATTACAGCTGGCTGTCTTTTGTTTCATTTTGTACTGTTATTGCCTATTTAAATTTACAGGGTGTTCGTTAAACAGCGCGGTAGCTACCGCGAGTACCGAATACCAAAAAAGTTGTTTCGGTTGGATTTCGCTTGGTCCACAGTATTCCGTCAAGTAATTTAGCGATAGGCACGTAGTAGCCATTATCACAAAGACATTCTGATTCCGATTCCGCTATGATCGTGTATGTAAATCGTACGTAAAAAGGTCTGACTTCTTATGTCTTGGGTCACGGCCCTACCAACTCAATGATAGACGTCGTAAGAGTCGACTAAGTGATTCTACCAGAGAGAGGGTAGCACGTTCCTTCGATGTAGTTTTAACACCTTCCACGGCGATCACCAATCTCAGGCGGTTTGGTGATCGGAGTTGAAGTGTTAACGTGCTGATTATGTTAAAACTAAGATTTTTGTCATTATGGGCATCGTCTGTAAGAAATTAAATAATAAAACTTTAAAAACTTTCACGATTTGATGAAGTATTAAAGAATATCACATAACTCCCATATTATTGGAAGGCACGTTCAGCAGTGCATGTTTGCGAGGAATTCCAATTTCTTAGAACGGAACAGACAAGTTTGTGGCACTATACAGAAAGAATGTCTTACGCCATGACATCAAACACCGGCGAACAATAAATTCATTCGACGATAAAACTTACGAATAGCTACGATCCAACATAAATTATAGACTGTGAAATTAATGATGCATTTTAAGTCACTGCTGAGTTTAGATCATACTCAAATGTACCATGGAACTGAGAGAAAGGGAGCTATATCATAGTTAGATTGACAGATAGATATTTTATTGGTTTAAAACAAATGTAGCAAGTTAGAATCATCATCATCATCACCGTCAGTCTATGTTAGCCTCTTTGAGTATCTAGAACGGGAGTTGGCAAGGTCAGGATACCCCTCTGTTGGTCACAAGACTTTACTGACCATAGACGAATAATAAAACTACTTCACTCGTAACTTCGCGGCCATTTGCTGTCGTTTCGTGTCGCGAGGTAGTGCCTAGCAAAAATGGTGAATTGTGCGGTTTATGGGTATAAAAGGCAATTGGAGACATCCAACTTAAGGGTACATAGTGTTTCCTATCACAAGTAAGTGATATTTTTCTGAATTGTTTTTTGTTAATTGTATAATTTCCATTTTAATAGAATATCACTTGCGACATTTTTATTCCTTGGTAGAAGGCGTAGTGCGGGGACAAGTTGAGTGAAATTGATTGAACGAATGATGGAATGAACGAAAAATTTGTGTAAAATGCGATGTTTTTTATAACAAAAAACCTATTGATATAGGAAAATTGGTTATGCAAAAGTATACAGATACCAGAATCCATTTTTTATGGAAAAAATGTGTATGTCACATTTACAAAAAATTATTCCATATTAAATGTAATATGGATTTATAAGAAACAACAAATAAAATAACACAAATAATGATAGGTATATAATAATATAGTATAAATAATATAATGTTATTATAAGTCAGAAGCAGATTTATTTATAAAAAAAAGGAATTACAAAACAACCTCGATACAGAAAGACACAAGCGAAGTGATGGTAGACGACAGCTCGTGTTTTTTCTTTTAGTAGGAATTTTCTCCATCAATTTATTAATATTAATAATATAAAAATACCCTTTTTATAGGTAGCGCAGGAACACCGCACTGATCATGACATGAAACACGGCGGCGGCGGGGCGGCCCGATCTACATAATTTTAATATAGATAAAATTTTGTTATCCCTGTACCCTGCCCGTACCTATCACAATAAATATATTTTCTGTCTTTCTTTCTAACTGCCGCTTTTCTTCTCCTGCTTTCTATGAAAACATATAGTTATAGATAATGAAAACTTTTCGATTTGCATAAATAAAAAAATTAATAGTCCCAAATAGACGGGGCGTCAATTACAAATTATGGTTCTCAGTTAATGTCAAATGAAAGGAAAACCAACTTTTCGCTTTTCTCTCATCCGGAACAAATTTTTTTCTATATTAAAATGCATGTCTAAAATCCCTCAGTAAAAGAAACAATACCTTTATCAAAAAAAGCATTGTATAATTTTAACAACCCTGATTTCATTCATTGGAAATCATTCTTTTTTCGGTCTTTTTACATCCAGCACTACTTATTTGTGTTCGTGTGTAACTAAACAATAGTGTAACAACACTAATTCTATATTTGTGTGCGTGTTCTTTTGTTTGTGTCCAGCTTTTACTTTAGTGTGTGTTTATAAAGACGCTTTATTTTTCTGCATTAGTATGTGTGATTATGTAAATGTGTGCTGTACCGTATTACCTCGCCCCCCTCGAAATCTGACAGAAAGATTTTAGTACTGCCAGAAGCGCTTGGCAACTCCCGTTCTAGATACTCAAAGGTTAGCCTACATCTGTACATAGGCCGTAGATGCATGAAACTGTAGATGGGAATCTACAGCTTGTAGCATCTATCTGCAGCAGTCTTTCGCAGGTCGTCATCTCCTGGCCAGAGGGCGTCCTACACCACGTTTGCAGAGTCGCGGTCTCCACTCAAAAACATATTTACCCCAGCGGTTGTTGGTTCGTCGCGAGATAGATTGCTGTGCCAAATACTGACCAGCTCTTGGGTCACACGTCAAAAAACTGAGTAGATCCTCTGACGTAAGTCTTGACTACATGTGCCAAATTTCGATCGAAGTCGGTTCATTAGTTAAAGTGTGAAAGATGGATAGACAGAGAGGGTTTCTTTATCATTTGTTATAATTATTAGTAAGGATTAACGCTGCAGCTGACGCGACACGTCACTAATCCAGGTACACGAAAAATAAAAGAGGACCTTGCCAGCTTTTAAAAGTGCACCTGCAAATCATCATTAAAATCTATAATAAACCAACAGTCAACAGTCTTCCCTTCAATTTTTTCGCCAAATGAATTGGCAAAGCCATACAAAATATAAGGAAGACTAAAATCTATAAAGAAGACTAGATAAGTGTTTCAGCAGATTTATCAAAATCGCGCTTTAGCCGTTCCGAATTCTCGATGTTTTAGGAGGTATGAAAAGCGCCCGCAAACCAAAAAAAAAATACCTAGTGCGAGGCCTAGGTATTTTTTTTAAACCATGGCTAATATTTAACATATTTTTACACAAGCGTTAAATTTCATAAATTGACGACCTCTTTGGCGCTGTGGGCGAAGGTCCGCCTGCGACGCAGGAGGTTGCAGGTTTGATTCCCGCCTTGTGACAAATGTTTGTATGATCTGCAGATATTTTTCAGGGTGTTCTGGTCTTTTTCTCTGTATGATAAAAATACCTATCTATGTAATCTATTGTATTATGTGTATCAGAAATCTAGTGCCCATAACACAAGCTCTGCTAACTTGGGAGCTAGATGATGCTGTGTGGATTGTCCAGCATTATTTATCTATACTAATATTATAAAGAGGAAAGATTTGATTGTTTGTTTGCTTGAATTGAATAAGCTCCGAAACTACTGGACCAATTTGAAAAATTCTTTCACCATTAGAATTCTAAATTTTCCGTGATGAACATAGGCTATATAATATTTTCAAAAAAGTTAGGGATCCGCATGAAAAATTCAATAATTGAACCGTGCGCTGTATATTCAACCTCTTTTTCTATTATGGCGCGTCATAATAGAAAAAAAGGTCGAATATATAGCGCACGGTGCTTGCTTTTTCTCTACGGCCAGTGTCAGTTATGGAGTGTCGAGTCAATGTCAAAAACCCCAATGCTGTTAAAAAAAGTAAGAGATCGGTATGAAAACTGTGAAATCCATCGTGTTAGTGTGTATAATTTCTGAAATTTTTGTTTTATACCCGTGCGAAGCCGGGGCGGACCGCTAGTTTATTTATAAATGCGTTAGCTTCGCTGTATGGTTGGTTAAGTAAATCATTTAAAAGTCAATACACTATTTTTTTTAGGTAGCTATAGTGAAACCTAAAACAAAGCGTGCCTTTAATCCAAAACATCTTGGTTGACCGTTATACCACTTTACTTTTATTTGTAAACAGAAAATGCAACTTCCAGAGAAACACGTTTAAAAAAGCGTTCCCGTTTATTTTTCCTTACGACTAGCATCATTCTTAATTAAAACGTTTTTATTAAAAGCGGCACTGCTATTCTATACCTACTCTACTTTTTCAACAGCAATATTGCCTTTGCCTTTTTAAACCTAGCTGGTTAGAAAAATGTTTTTTGTACAAAATAAATAATAATAATAAATATTGTAGGACACAGTGCATACTCATCGTGCAATTCCATCTAGACCCAAGTTAAGCAGACCTTGTATTATGGGTAGTTAATAGCTGTTATACTTAACACAATATATTAGGTTAAAAAAGCTAAATTACATAAGTAAATAATATTTTTTAATAAAAACGAGTAAAAGCTTTGCTTAGCTTAGGGCTAGATGATGCTGTATAGATTAACCAGATTTATTTATTTATATTTTTATTAATTACTAGCTTTTGCCCGCGACTTCTTCCGCGTGTCCCTGTACTATTCAGCGGGAGCATGACACCGGCCGGGATAAAAAGTATCCTATATCCGTCTCCTGGTTCTGAGCTACCTGCCTAAGAAATTTTCAGCCAAATCGGTTCAGCCTTTCTTGAATAATAAATAGTGTAACTAACACGACTTTGTTACACTAGCGTTCCGCCCGGGCTTCGCACGGGTATTTCACAAAAAAATTATTTTACATGCGGCATAACTTATTTTTTGGAAATATTCTTTAGCATAATGTTCATCACGGAAAATTTAGGATTCTAATGACAAAAGAATTTTTCAAATCGATCTAGTAGTTTCGGAGCCTATTTAATTCAAACAAACAAACAATCAAATCTTTCCTCTTTAAAATATCAGTAAGTACTTATAGATAGATGTTTATGTAAATGCTTACATATCTTATCACTTAGTTTTCCCGATTAAAGAGCACATCCCAATCAATTTAAGTTAATAACAAACATACGTGACTGTAAGTTTAATATCTCAAGCTCGTCGACGAACCAACGCAACGACGTCGTAAACTTAAAGAATCGTTCGCCCAGGAATGCGAAGAGGCTATTTTATTTCCAAGCTATCTCAGCTTTGTTGCAGTGGAAATAAAACAGTAAAATACCTTTCACGCACAAACAACTTCAACCTGCACCCACCTACATTTTTCAAATTTTTGCGTTTTTGCGGAAACGGTGTTTGTAATCATGTCTTTACTGGAAAAACGGGTTTTGTTTTCTAAACATAGGTAAGCATTTTATTATTAATACTATTTCAACGTTTGGATGGTTTCGTTTCATACCACATTTTTAGCAACTTTAAATTCAATAATCAAACCCGAAAATCCCGATATTTGCCAAGTATAATCCCGAAATTTGCGTATCTAGAAAACGACCGGGATCCCGGATTCGAATCAACGTTTTCTAAAAGCTTCCAAGTTGTAACGGATTAAACGCACTTTAGTTATTTATGTAGGTAGATTGTAAGAGATTAACTGCAAATAACCCGGAGATCACCCATTAACGTAATGTTGTAACCGTTGAATCTCGTGTAACGGTCTAATAATAACCATAACTTTGCACGTAGTTATAACGTTAAACTAGCGAACGAAGCTAAAGCTGTGCGTGAATTTTGGAGGCAGATAAAAATAGTCGTCTTACTTTTTAGGGCAGTAAACAAATCATTATGCAAAAGCACTATTTTCCATAATGAATATTTTTCAAACAATTTTTATAATATGTTATAGCTAACTACGCTTACGAATTTGAAACCTACTGTCTAGAATTTAATACCTATTGCCTACACAGCTGCAGTGTATAGAATCCGACTTTGTATAACTATTTTATTTTATCATCAATGCGCTCAATCATCAAAAGTTTTTTATTAATACTTGCTAAACGTCTTAATGCTAGGATTTGAAAACAAATTTACACTAGCCTATACGTTCACACTAATAATCGATGTTTTAATTAATTAAAAACTTGGGGCTAGGTGATGCTGTGTGGATTGTCCAGCATTATTAAATAATACTGGACAATCCACACACAGCATCACCTAGCCCCAAGGTAAGCAGAGCTTGTGTTAGCTTATGTTTTTTACTAGATGACTGATATACATAATACGTTATATAACATGATAGAAATTGAAAAAATTTAATTGACCTGAAGGGTGAAAACGGGACCCTAGTACTAAGCCTAAGCTGTTTTTCCGTATGTCACAATAATACAAATAATAACAAATTTCTAATCGAAATAAATCTAGAATATAATTAAGTCTACACATTTTAAGCAAAGCCTAAAGGTATAAACGCAAGACAACACTAAACTTGATCTAATTACTCACGGAATAGGTAAGTAGGTATAGACGTATTCAGCGTGAAGCCACAGGTGAAGCTAATGCATATCACCACGAGTACATGGTTCGAACCAAGTTATACATGCATTATATTTGATCTAATGAGAAAATATATAAGAAGGTAGTTACAAAAGGTTCTCCGCTTAGTTACATACTTATATTTCTATAAAATATCTATTTATGTAACCTATTCTATATACCTATAGAATAATTTAAATAGTACATAATATCAAACATAGTGTATATCCAATGAATAGAAAGATATTAGTTTAGTTTAGGATCATGAGAGCGTATGAAGTAAGACACAATGAAAGGAACCTAATACCTAGATTATTAAAATGGCTGGACGGGGCGTTCAACTTGATTTGATGAGTCATTGAAGGAGATTAAAATAGAATAGACTGGTTAGTAATACCTACCTATGGTAACGATTCTTACTTATTTGATATTAAGTTTGTTAAACAGGTAGAGTAACCTACACAAGCTTTTTGTGTTAGATCATCTAAAACATTTGTTGAAGCTTTAATTTTGGTAGAGCCAACGTGGTAGGTACTGTGTGGATTAGTTGCATTTCGTGCGTCGTCATTTTGGAATAAACAACCAAATAAGCCGCAGTCCGTAGGAATTGCTGCGTCGCGTCGCAAAAAAATATACATTATATAATTAACTTTTTGTCGCATTTCGTGCTGGGGAGTACTTTTTAGCAAATTATTGACCCAACACTCGACCCTAGGTATAGGCACAGACCACTTGATATAAACTGGTCTGTGGTATAGGTAATGTGACTGATGTAACGAAACATTTTGGATATTATAGTCTTTTTATAATTTATTTTTTATTTTTTTACAAAGTTATTTTTTTTGGTTCTATTGACATGTAAAATATTTGTAACAAAACATAATGTCAATACTTTCTCAACTATACTTGAATTGAAGTTCGTTTTACGGTTGTATAGCAAAAGGTTTACGTTTAGGTTTTATAAATAATGCCGGACAATCCACACAGCATCATCTAGCCCCAAGCTAAGCAGAGCTTATGTTATGGGTACTAGATGACTGATATACATAATACAATATTATTACATATATAGATATTTTTTATTATAATATGTACATAGAAAACGAACAGAACGCCCTGATCTGCAGGTCGTACAAATATTTGTCCTGACGCGGGAATCGAACCCACAACCTCCTGCGTTGCAGGCGGACCTTCGCCCACCGCGCCACAGAGGTCGAGAAATGGTCACAATGGTCTCAAAGCTACGTTTCTGCTAGCTATATTCAGTACTTGTGTAGGCTACAACGCAGAAAATACAAAAAACCAGACGATCCGCCTTGACCGGTTTCTATTAACTGAACGAATAAGAGTTATTTTTTTTGTAACACCACATCTTTATTCTGTCATAAAGCTCAAATGAGATTTCTCGGTATAAGCTTATCTCATATCGTTGAAATGTAAAAGGTACAGTGCGCGTTAGAATTTAGTACCCCCCTTGTCTACATTATTTACGACTACTTCGAATTCCCTTGATAAGATAAATCACAAATTTTTACATGCAAAAATTTATAACGCCGCCGCTCAGGATCGAACCACCCACCATAATACTCAGTCTGAAATTCCCAACAATAACAACTATTGTGTCCCACATACACAATAGTTCTAGTTTCTTAAGATAGGGGGGTACTTATATGTGACGCGCACTGTACCTATGTAATCTGAGATTGCAGGTCTAGTTCTGGAAAATTCCAGGTATTGCGGACTTCGTGACAAGGGAACGAACGTGACAAGTTTCATCGACACTTTCATTTTACATTGGTTCTGGGAACTTTTCATTCGACTCTAGGTTGCTTGATCTAGGTCTGGTATTTGTTTTTGTTGCGACTTTGTAAACATGGTCTGTTTTCGCTTGGACTAGGGTTTCCACAAATAGTGTACTCGAGCTAAATTTACGATACAATATATGTGAAATAGCCTCTATATTGAACCTAAAACAACTTTTCAGATATTTAAACAGATTTTGCACCAAGTAATGGTTGATTTTATTTGAGATTTTTCATAGCCTGTATAATGCTGACATTGATATGCTGAGAACTTTGGATTTTTGAGTAGTTTCGTTTTGTCCAGCCATTTGAAGATTATGTACATTTTACACATTGTTTGTGAATACAGGAATTTCAGTAGGTTAAGTATTTGACGTACAGATATCTAAATAATAATAATATTTCTGTGTCACCTAGCATGCTTGTAATTATGTTAGGTAATGATAAGTGCCGAAATGTTACGTGAATATTATTATTTATTATAATATTCACGTAACATTAGGGCTAACACATAGGACTTTATTTTATAAATACAAATGATAATAATGTAATAATGTCTGTTTGATTTCGGTTAGTTTTTTCAGTTTTGTAATTTATTTACTAACTTAAAATACAAGATCACGGAGGTCTAATGTAGATTTATTCCTAGTGCTTATGAACCTAACTTATGAGCTTTTTTAAGCAATATTGAACAATTTGTGTAGATTGGATTTATTGCATACGACCTAAAGCATAATGAATGTAGGTAAGTACATCTATTTTGCGCGATTACTACGAATAATAAAAATAATATAAAAAAACATGTATATTTTGGATGATAAATATGATAATGCACTTAATAGCCAATTTAATTCCAGTTAGCAACTGGCATTCAAATACCTACAAGTGACTTGTCTTGTATATTTTAATTAGTATGTATAATACTTATGCCTATTTAATTACATATTGAAAGTGAATTATAATTGAATTTAGGTTCTTTATTATTAATATAGGTCATAATGTAAAAATTCACTGCAAAATACGGTATTAAAAAGAAATTCTATATTTTTTTTGCTTCCGTTGGAATTAATCGCCTAAGCGATAAATCCCACGAAAATAAATGTGAAATAACTTTTTATAAGGCAGCCTCTCCAGACCTGCTAATAATTAACTGTGGTGATTAAGTCTGATTGCACAAATAAATAATTTTATTCTTATTCTATATGGCAACCCTGCTAAGCCCAGAGGCAGGTTCATGGCAATCTTGAACCGTCAGTAAAAAGCCGCTGAGCTGAGCAATGCAGTCGAACAGCATCGCAGGAAATACCAGAACAAGATTTATTGAATGAGAACCTGAGTTTGAGACATAAAAAGTTTTGTAGGCATTGCAACGCGAGTTATTATTTGATACTGTTAAGAGATTGGATCTCAGTTTGAAAGCAAGCAAGCGTGCTAGATCTAGACATCTCCAAGGCTAGGTCTAGGTTGGGAAAATCTTATGTTATTGTCGAATTCTTAAATTACAAATTCTAACTTATTATATGACATAATGTATTATTGATTCCAGGGTCAATAAAGGTCAATGCGATATAATTATTGCAAGTGCAATTTTGCAAAAATTCGACGCAATGTATGTACATTGCGTAGGTACATTATTGACACTGAATGAATGAATTTCAAACAATTTACGCATTGCATGATAAAACGACGTATTTTCTTTATTCTGTCGTTAGTGAATGAGCTTTGACAAAGCTTTGGCGTGTAATCACACAATACGAATTTTACTGAGATCCGATTTATCATATTTATATTTTCATACAAAAAACCATCATTGGCAAAAACTAAAAACCGTGTACAGTCCATTTGGTTGTTTTTTAGTCAATCGCGTTCAAACAAATACAGCGGGGGACTGTCTTTTTATTGTATTATTGTGTATGTTTTTTTTTTATTCATCATCATCATCACCAGCCTATAATAGTCCACTGCTGGACATAGGCCTCCCCTAATGAGCGCCATAGATAGCATCATTATTTGGGGGTTAATGCCCATAATCCCCACGCTGGGCATGCGGGTTGGGGATCGCAGTTTGGTGTAGTTGTTCTGCAGAAGGCGCTGCTGCCCGCCCCCCCGTGTGTTTCCCTTAGTCGCCTCTTACGACACCCACGGGAAGAGTTGGGGTGGTGAAATTCTATGCCGGCACCACACGGCATCTATGTCGGCACCACACGGCATCACACGTTTTTTTTTTATTATATTATTGTTATATAAAAATACTAACAACTCCTATACTCTGAGCATATATTTTTATGTGACAACTACAAAAAAAATGGCTTAGATCATTCATGGTTTAAAACTTGAACTTTTTATGTATTTGCATTTATTAAATTCGAGTATGATGTGGGTACATAAACAAGACAGCATGTTTTTAGATATAAATATTAAAATATTTATGTCGTTAACAGTACCTCTGTATACACGACGCCTACCATATTACAATCACACATTACCATACAGATGTCATCGATATGTCATATTGTCAGTTACAGTTAGTAGGTATAAGAAATCATTAGAATTCAACACGCTACCGAGGACATCATTTACGTATGCATCGACGTTTTGACTCATCAGTGGATCAAAGCGGACATGCTTGACTTTAACTTCCTTTAGGATTAGGGTTTGTGAGACGGCATTGATTGTCACTACCGGATTTCAATAAAATGGACCTGTTCTAGTTAATACTAGGACAGGTCCATATAATCATTAATTAAAACACATTCCTTACCTAACAGGTACATCCTGAAAACAGGTACCTACATCATGATATGTCGAAACTCCTTTGTAACACAACCCATTCTTTTTAAATAATTATAAGGAATGTGATTTAAATTCTTTCATATGCTTGTATCGAAGAAAACGGGAACACATGAAGTTAAAGTACGAAATCTTTTCGTCATAAATTAAAACACATTCCTTTTTAATTCTATGGAATGTGTGTTTATGACAAAGGGATATCGCCATTATTATAATCATGTCCTCGTTTTCTTTGATACAAGTTTATGGAAGATGAAAACGTCCCTCATTTTAGCACTAATTTCATACAGTCTTCTGTCGAAAAAAACATTTTTCGCCTCCAACCCTTTTATCCCGCCTAAAGGAGTATGAGCATATTAATATACTGTCTTTATTTTCTTCACAAAGGTATTGATAAAATCTTTTGCCGTTTTCGAAATTTATAATTTTTGATATTTTTTTTAATACTTGCGCGAAGTCGGGGCTTTCCGCTAGTGTTTTATAAATGCTCTAGTAGAGAAGAAGTAGAGGTTATTAAAACATTTAGCACCATGGATTAAGAGCGAAACGCATAAAACTTATTTAAAAAGCAATATATAGCTTTTATATTAGAATGCATTATGCTCAACAATGAAACCCGCATACACAGCGGTAAAAATAATAAAACATTTTTTTATTACCGCGTTTTAATTACATTTTTATGGAGCCCACCAGACTTTTTGCTTTGCAATTCGAGCCTTGTGGAAAGGATTCGAGACTTTTGAAACGGCTCCGAGAGGTTTTGTTCATGGAATAAATACACGTTAGCCGCAGCGTAAGAATCGACCTCTTCGTGTTACCCCGTTGATGTCTTAAGATCCTATTGAAGGAACCTACCAGAAGAAAAGCGTCTTTCTGTTTAGCGTAAAGTGTTACCGAGCATTACTCTCTCCATTACTCCTTTGCTACCCTGACTTATCTGCGGATACTGACTTATCTGCGGTTAGAAATAGTTGGTTGAGTCTTATGTCTAAAAAGTTTCTCGTCAAAGTTGGTTAAATTTTAGTTTAAAAATGCTTGCCGTGTATCAGCACAGTCCATTCCATTCCAATTCGTTGCTTCTTTGTTCTGCTGGTTCTAGGTTAGTGTTTGTTATTTTCTGCTTTCATTTTAATATACTAGGCCGGTCCCGATATTTATCGGACACGCAACCTCCTACGCCGCAGGAGTAATTTCCCATAACGGTTGATACCTAGGCTTGTTCAACGCTTCCTTTAATAATATTTTGATTCCGAAGCCAAAATTTGTCAGTTTACTAAACATTAAGCTATGGTATATCCGCAAAATAGCCCATAGCCAAGGTACTTCACAGATTTTTTTCACAGTAATACAACCTCTGATTTGTCAAGGTATCGCGATATTTTTCCGAATTATTCGTAAAGGAAATGTATTGTTAGAAGTTAGACAGAATAACATGAAGATAAAAGATTCTTTGATCACAACTTCAAAGTATCTTGAACATGTTGTGTTGATACCGACCCCATCAATCTGTGGTTTACCTCAATAAATAAATAACCATAAATACGTACTCGTAGAATTTTGTTTTCACGTTTTTACATTGCAATTGCACGTATACGTACTCCGGACCTGCAATGTAAACATTGCCCCAATACTTTCTGGTTTACACCTAATGAAATGGTTTCCCGCATAATGAAAGGACGAACATGAATGTATTTCAAGTTTATAACCCAGAAACAAAATATTTCAGAAACATAAAAAAAGACAGGCACAAAAACAGAAATTTCTTATAATAATTTTTCAAACTCGAAGCTTACGGACAAACCGTATCATGTTTAAGTTAGCTGTTTAGTTAGCTGTTGCTGCTGCTATTTAAGTACTTACTGTAAAACATAATAAATGAAAAAAGAAGTTATAGCTTGATTCGAGCGAGTCTACCAACAAAGATCTGGCATTCCTGGCATCCTTGTACGAATTGCATAACACATGCATTGTGAGTGATTGATCATGCGTAAGAGCATGTCATAAGACAATGCAACAATAAGACTTGATAAGATCGCAAATATCTCACCTACTTACGTTTATATATTTATATTTTAAGTCTCTTTCTATAAATAACAATGCAATACTTATCGCCTAATCCAATGATAATAGGTTGTACAAAAAAAGGAATTCGCTTAATCCAGCTTTTGAATAAAAGAGCACAAAAAATACAAAGTAGTCATGGTAGTTAAGTCAAGCCCTACTTATTCTTTGTCCACGCGTTTCTTTGGCTGAGGAAATACCTAATGAAATATTTTATAGACAAGTAATATGTCAGCAGATAATTAGAAAAAAAAAATGTGCTCTGCAAAATGGCTTGCTTTAAAATATCAGACTAGACGATCTTGACGATAAAAAGGTATGGGACGATTTTTGCTCCAACTCGAAAACTAAAAACCTAATAAAGTTTCCAATTCGCTTCTTTACTTTACCTTAAAAATACGAGTATTGGATTGAACAAAGAATCAAAGTGATCACTTGTCCAGCGTGGGGAATATGGGCAATAACCGCCAAATGATAAATGATGCCATCTATGGCACTCAATAGGGGAGGCCTATGTCCAGCAGTGGACTATAATAGGCTGATTTTGTTGTTGATTACTTGTAACATGTCCAAGAGTCCTGTAACTGTAAGGTCTAAAGGAAATAAAGCGCTTTCATTTTGATTTCGTCGAAGTCTGTTTTGATATGGTGCCGGGTGTTGTGGCGGGTCGATATTACTACGTCAATTTCAAATAGAAACGGGTTCTAAGTCACTGCTTCCAGAATCGATAACCGAAAGCATGTTTGTTTTGAAACTCGATCTGCGCTGTGTGTCATCGATACACTTTGTGAGTACTTAGTTACGTACTCGAGGGTAACGGACCACACACAGTTCCTATATTTCAACTTTTCAAGCTTGTGTCTAACATATAATATTATATACAACCTCTGTGGCGCGTTGGTCGCCTGCAACGCGGGAGGTTGCGGGTCCGATTCCCGCCTCGGGATAAATGTTTGAATGATCTGCAGATTTATTTGTTCAGGGTTTTCTGGTTGTTTTCTGTATATAATAAAAAGAATCTATCTATTTAATATATTGCATTATGTACATCAGTCATCTAGTACCCATAACACAATCACTGCTTAGCTCGGGGTTAGGTGATGTGTGGATTGTCCAGCATTATTATTATTATATTATTCAAAAATATTAAAACTAAAAATTGACATTTGAGACACGGTGTCTCAATAAATTTTGTCCGAATCGACAGCAAGTCTTTTTTATTCGGCGAGGAAATTCGTTTACGAATAAACTGGGAGGGGACCATAATTATGTGGGACTCGACAATGTCCTTAGAAGGACGTAATATCCACTAAAACCCTCCCTCGCCATTTTTTGCCGAACCACGGGAACAGAAGCCTAGGTGAATAGGTAAGGTACCAAAACCCATGTAGCAAGTAAGATTAAGATATTTTTTTGCTTCATTGAGCGGAGACCGCGACTGGGTAAGTCTCTATGTATAAAAAAGAATTGCTGTTCGTTTGCCTCGAACCGCAGAAACTCGGCTTAACTGATTTGGCTAATTTTGGTCTTGAAATATTTGTGCAAGTTCAGGGAAGGTTTAAACGGATGTTACTATGTTAATGGCGAGGATAATTCTTAAAACGGTAATTTAATTTTCCCATACAAACGTAGGTAGATGTAGGTTATACGAATTCAGCTAGTAGGAATTAATAAATATTACATACCACGACAAATTTCATTAAATAAAAAAAATGCGATAATTCATCCGACGACTTTAATATATTGCGCCCTAATTCTAAATATCGACAATTTGGTAGCTTATTATGGAGCTAGATGATGTGTGGATATCCATCACTATCTATTATTTTTATTATTTGGTTATATCTCTTTAAATTTAACAATAAATGACATCTATTATATTAAAACGGAGTGTAGAACGTTCTAAAACCAGTTGGATGTGCGGAAGACTGCAGGCAGATGCTGAATGCAGCAAGCAAGACAGGGCGCTATGGCGCTCATGAGGGGAAGCGTATGTCCAGCGGTGGACTAACATAGACTGATGATGATATATATAGGTACCAGTAGTTTGCATGAATTACCTTATTACTCAGATAATAGTACCACAGATAGTACTAAAGATATATTTCTAACCTAATAGGAATAGTAAAGAGCATAGAAACAGCAACTGATATTAAACAACACCTCAAAATTCCGCAACGCAACAGCACATTAACCTTTCCTGCAAGAATCGAGGCAAGAAATCAAAGATTCCCAAGGGTCGCACAGAATCACTGTCAGTGATATATTCGGACCCTCGTCTCGGAACAGTCAGAAGGTCCAGAAAGGTTTAAAGTCAGTTCACAGACAAAGTTCCATTTAACTTAGGGATTCCTAGTAACTCGTGCTAGAAGTGAATGTTCTTTGAAAACATCAGTCGATAGAAGCTAAACTTTAGAAACTTCAATGGTTACTAAAGATAATTCCAATTAAATAACCAAATAGAGGTACAATAGGGAAATGCAATATTGTACGTTTAGTAAATTGTACGTTTTTTTATTTAATTTAGATATAGGTATAAGATTATTAAACTCTTTTTTCTAGTAAATACCAATAAAGTGTTCATTCATTCAAATTAAAACTAGTATTTACAATTGAGTTACTGCAGACTGTTGCAAACAAACCACAGGTAGGTCAACTGATCCGAACCAATACCAGTCGGAAGCGTCCCCATGCCGGCTGGCTGCATTGCCTCGCTATATGGCAACGCTGATGCAGTAATTTAGTAATTCTTTCTTAGAATAAATCCTAATGGCAATGCTGATGCGCTGCCGTGTGGTGCCGGCATAGAATTTCACCACCCCAACTCTTCCCGTGGGTGTCGTAAGAGGCGACTAAGGGAAACACAGCGGGGGGCGGGCAGCAGCGCCTTCTGCAGAACAACTACACCGAACTGCGATCCCCAACCCGCATGCCCAGCGTGGGGATTATGGGCAATAACCCTCAAATAATGATGCCATCTATGGCGCTCATTAGGGGAGGCCTATGTCCAGCAGTGGACTATTATAGGCTGGTGATGTTGATGATGTTGTTGATGATGCGCTGTACCAGAAACTCATCAGCTCTCAGGTTGCCAGTTGACCAGCCGCACAGATAATTTTTAGGAGCCTTAGTTGCATTAGCACACAAAAAACCGATCTAGAAATCCTAAAAGTGAGCAAATGTACGAGACCTGCATATTAGCGCCTCTTGAGATTGTCGATCATGGTTATTAACTTAAAGTCATTTATAACGGGCATAAGTTTTGAGTAATATTTAGAGAAAAAAGTCGTATAGAAAAAGGTTGTTAGTTGCATCGTAATATTACACGCCAAAAATATAATTATGATCCGTTGGCACAAAATTTAATTCAAAAAAGCAGTTGCATCTGATCAATGATCCATCGGGAACTTTTTATTTGATCAGATGCAACCACAATCTGATCATATGATCAGATGGGAATAACCCGTACTTTTATATGACTAAGCAATATTTCGGCAGTTCCATATGCCATAATCAAGGAATAACCAAAAGTCACTAAAGTTTAAGTCACTACGAGTTAGTTTCAACGTCGTTTCAACGTTGACATTACGGCTATACAATGGTAAAGTATAATTTATTGCGTGAAATACAAAGTTGTTTTAGTATAAAATGGTATGCAGTATATTTCTACTGTTAAGGTTGCAATTGCAATATCTGATTTACAATATCTTTAAGTATGATAGCCATGTCTAGTTTTGCTACCCAGACCTCTGTTGCCTTTTTAAATGTAGGTATTACAAGTTTATAAATTTCAAGACCACTCCAAGGCTACTCGAACCAATAACAATAAACATCAGCAGCGAATGGCGCAATCCATTTGTAGGTTTCTATATTAATGGACTTCCGTGAACCTTTTTTCATTATTTAAGAAATGCGTTCGTTTCGTCCTAGACCGCAAGATATCAATTAGATAACGAAGGACATCTTAGCCTAGTCAAACCTATTATGATAGAATTTATGCGACTTGATCAATGAAGAACAAAGCAATCTGTCCAGAGAAATTCAATTAGCGAAATCAACAGCCAATTCACTCGACTATTAATACTTTTTTGTTAAATACGGGTGTCTAATAAAGATTTACATTTACAAAATTAAAATTAATTACCGGCCTTGTCATTTCGGTGGAAGTATTGAAAGACAGACATGGGCATTAATTTTTATTCACTATAATGATCCATCTATCGCGTAGTTGCGCAGACTGTTCGAAACGGAGGAGCCTCGCTTTTCGTGCCACGCTGCAGTAAGTTCGATTCAATTATTCTGATTTCATGACGAATGTTTGCTTTAAACTTTACAATAGTTCGCAGGTAATTAGTGCAAACTCTCTCTTAGAGGTAGCCCCGGAGGTATAGTATATTGGTACGTAAGCAATTTCACCGCTATTTCACTTAATTATAGATTAGTAAAGACATTTTAAGGTGCAGTAGTTAATTTCGTGACACATCTCCAAAATATGCACAAACCCACCTACAAAACACCTGCTTAAATGAAGGGTAAGTATAAGTACTTATTACCACACAAGAAGCTTTCGTTACTCCTGGTAATGCGAAAGCTCACCTAAATATATGACGCAGAAAATAAAATTAAACATATTTCAATCAAAAATCACCTGGCGTGAACCACGTAGTGAAACGACGGTGTTCGTCCATCACAAGCTCGGTCCGTAGTTAACCCGCTAACATTCTGAATTCGTTAGACTACGATTATAAATACTTTGGGTTCTTTTGATGTTCAAAAGCAACACAAATTCTACTAAATAACACAAACTAAGAGTTAGAATAGAATATACATACTTTATAGCACAAAAGTTGTACATACGCGAACATAATGCTAGATAGCATTCTCTACCTGCTAACCTTTGGGTAGTGTCGACAAAATTTTATAGGTAGTGCACCTAGCACTATTAAAATCATAGAAAATTATACCACAATCAATAGAGTTGATGCTGATATTATCCTTTCCGCGTTATAATCTGGGAGGAACTTACTACCCTTCTTAATTACCTACTTGGGCACGTGTCGGTTCTCCACACGAGCTGAACAATGGCACACGATTACCAACGGATCTGGTCCTTCCTTGCACACTTCCTATTTCAGGGTGGTCCTTCGAGCCCCGTTGAGAGTCATTGAGTTGTGATATGAAGGGCGTATAGGGGAAATTTGTATAGGTATAATAAAATTGAGAATAAATTACAATCATCATCATCATCATCATCATCATCATCACCAGCCTATAATAGTCCACTGCTGGACATAGGCCTCCCCTAATGAGCGCCATAGATGGCATCATTATTTGGGGGTTATTAATTAATTAATTAATTACAATCAACTAATATGAAATAGGTGTGTAAGTATGAAAACCTAGAGGTGCTCTTCCTAAATGAAAAAAAATTATATACAGCTGACCTGAGAATTTCCATTATTTGAAGTCGATTTAAATGGACCAAATTATTTAGTACCTAAATTTAAGATGCATGATATGTAAAACGGTTATTTTGGTACATAATTTGGTTATGTATTTAGAATTCTTTTAACTTTTTTAATATTGATGGTAAATTACTTAACTGTCATTCCATTCTTGCAATGAATTTGTAATTTCGGTTCAATATAAGTACTATTTTGAAGTAACTTATTTTAATTATATTTTGTACAATTTTTAGTCCTTCAGCATTGTTGCAAATTAATTTAGTTTCGCCTGTAATTAAGGTAATTTAATAAGTTTAAAGATGGTCCACATACCACAATCAATGTTTATGTTAGATTTAGATGTTTTGTAGGTACCTACACAGCGTCGTCGGTGCAAATTGGGCAATAATTACCAATATGATAAAAAAAAATATAAGTAGGTTATAATGCATTCCACATCTTGCGAGCATAATTTAGCCAACGTTGTTTACAACTAATAAAAGCTCATCATCTGAAATTAACCACCGACATATCGGCTTCTTTGATAACAAAAACTATAATTTCATTTACGACCTATGATCAAATGGGATTAACGACTTGTAATCAGACGAGGCTAACGACCTGGATCATGCATGATTGAGACTAAGACATTTTTGGCTAGGAGGCTCTATCAGCGTCAGCCCTACATAGCCACATAAGACATAGCCGTTGGTCCTGCGCCTGACCTTTCCCCGGTCGTGTCGTCGCGTCGGTCGGTCTGCCATCTCGCAATATACCTATCATCTAGTACCCATAACACAAGCTCTCCTTAACTCCGGGCTAGATGATGCTGTGTGGATTGTTAAGCATTATTTATTCTATCTAAGTATACTTATGTAAACAAATGCCCCGCGTCCATGGATATGAGATGCCATAACGTGAAAAGTTATCTTTATGAAGGAATTTTCATCGCGTATTATTTGAAATAGCTGGAATCATATTCCTTCGAAGCTTAATCCGATCATAGATGTAGCTATGATGTATGTATGTACTATACATAATAACTACATCTGTGATGGACTGGAATATGAATAGCAAGGCATTCCGCGATATATTTTCTATACAATTTTTCGAGTGACAAAAACAACTATAATTTAGATTTCTGCGATTTCACCAAGCTATAATATAATTTATATTATTGCATATTAACACAGTGCATAAGCTAGGCCGAATCAGTAAAGTTCAGGCAAAATATACATTACAATAACATCGTCTCCCTGAGTGGCAGCTTGCTATAATATACATACATTATAGCATATATTCAATAAAATTCAATGCTTGAAAATTTAAATTTTTGTCAAATACCCGTGCGAAGCCTTGGCAGACCGCTAGTATTGATATTGATATATAAGTATTATAGCTACGTCTGTGATGCGCTTTATTCCTATCTGATTAAAATCCATCTGCACTTAGAATATATTGCGGGTAATTCAATAAGCATAGTACACCAAAAGGGTTTCCAAAACCTTTGGTATCTTTGAAACTGGTAACCTAATCCGCTATGTAGTCAAATCGACTGATATTAACAAAGTTCCTCGGCTTTAGTTAGCTGGATGGAGGTACCTATCAAGCTCTTAATAGAATATGGGTTGGGTAGGTAAAATGGTTTCGATACTTTTTTAAAACCATGATTTTTAATCCATTGAGTACGGTTGGAAGAAATTGTTACTCAATGGAAGGTATTTTAAAAACTTTGAGATATTAATGTCAATATATTTATGAAAATTTGATGTACACTCATAAAAATATCAATAAGTTCATTAAAAATAGCGATATACATAATTTAAATACTAGAAATAAGGACAAACTGGCTGTGCCCACTACTAGGCTACATAAGATTAATGTATCTTTTAAAGGGCAATGTATACGCTTCTACAACAAAACTCCAAGTGAGTTCCAAAAGTTATCTATAAATAAATTCAAACGGATTGTCAAAAATATGCAATACGGATGCAAAAAGGCTTACTATAAAATATCAGATTATCTAGACGACAAAAAAGTTTGGAAAGAGGTTATGCTCCAACTCTAAAACTAACAATCTAACAATCTACTTTACCTTAAAAAGATTGAAGTGAACAATTAATCAAAGTGATCACGTTATTTCCCATTTTTATTTCTTATTTAACTTGTATTTTGTGACGTGTCTAAGAGTCCTGTAATGTAAGGTCTAAGAGTCCTGTAAGATCTAAAAGAAATAAAGCACTTTGATTTTGATTTTAATTTGGATCGTGTCGATTGTACCTACCGTGTTTGTACTTGTAACCGATTGCCCCAACAAAATTTTCGTTTGTACCCAGGGGTAAAAGACATGTTTGACCATTTAAATTGGTACACTCTAATGCAATAAAATAGAGCAACAATTTGCACAAAAAAATCGATTGCGACTGGTACATGTTTTACATAGTAAACCTCTTGAATCTCTCTATTAGTCTCTATCTTAATAGTTACCGCATAAAAAACCGTTGCGTAGTTTTAAAGATATAGGTAAGCAAACATAGGGACATAGAGACAGCGGGAAGCGACTTTGTTTTATAAAATAGAATACAAAAATGCTTTATTGTACACCAGAAAAAGTACAATGGGCGCTTAGATAGAAGTGATCTCTTCCAGGCAACCTTCGGATGGTAAGAATTATTTTGCATTTAAGAAAGGCAGGGGGTGTACCTACCTAGGTACCAAGGATAAGTTAAAATATATATTTTATACTAGGTAGGTATTAATACTAGACTTCGATTGCAATATTTGCAATTTTCTTATTTCTTTTAGCTGGCATTCAGTTACCTAAAAGTAACCTAACTACCTCTTAATAAGAGTACAAAAAGACGCCCTGACCGTTATCACGTACACCACTCTCTTATCAATCGTGTTTAATGTCTTCAGTCTACATTCAACTTATAACGTCATAATTAGTTGTGTACATTCATGATTTACAATTATTATCAGAACAATAGACATGGGTCCAATTCTAGAGTACCTAATTAATTATCATCAAGCTCTTGATTTACTTTACCGAGTTACCTACCTACCTACTGAATGTCAGTGGTTTTTGAGAGTTCTACGAAAGTGATCTTGATTACCTATAAAGGGTCAAGAGTGGAGAGAGAGAGAAATAAATTATAATATAGGTTCGCTTAGAGGTCCGGCCTACGCGTAAAATCAAAAAAACTAATTTACCGATTCCTTTTTGCGCAAAAGCTACCTATGTACCTACATCGTACCTAGTTATGTCTAGGTGTCATAAGAGTAGGTTTTGCTTGACAACGAATAAGAAACAATTTTTGTTAACCGAGTGGGTTCGTGGCTTAGCCCCCAGAATGGTTGACGGTCAAATTAAGATCAACGTGAATTGGGAGTAGGTACCTAGATCCATTTATGTTTATTGATCCCTCGCGCCGGATTAATAAACGATCTGCTGTTGAATGAAAATGATTAATAAAACCTACATCCCTAAATGGTTTGGACAAGATAGATACCTTATTTTAAGAAGATATTTTGAGACTCGAATGATTCGAGCTAATAAAACAGTAGGTAGGTAATCTAGACTGCCCCAATCTGTCTGGAGATCCGACAGATTGGTTAAACCAAGAACTCCCAGCCCGACAAGAAGAAAATGCAAACATTTATCGTTTCATTTATCGTGCGAAGGGACCTTCAAGGGTTATATAACATCAATATACCTACGTAAAAAAGGGTAGGTATTGAATCGATAGATTGAGTAAAATCGGTCGTTTTACGTCGAGCTGCACTGTCTTATCTTTATCTTTTTAAACCTACTACATAAATCAACCTACACTAAGCTTTAGAAAAGTTTTATGAAACTAATTTAGATCACATCTTTGCGACTTCTCACATAGGTACCTACCTATTGTGACAGATTTATGACGAGATTGCACATTGCGCTAACTAAAATTTAAAGACACGAAATATTCACCCTTAACATAATAACATACCTAATAGGTAGGTATCTATACATAGTATGTAGGTAGGTCCTTAGTATTTGAATTCGTCTATCGAGGCTACCAAAGCTCTTGTCTGTCGGTGTGAACTAGACTGGCATAGGTTTAGTAGAATATAGTGGAGCTTTGTCTAATTCTTGAATAGCGCGATCCGAGCGTTCGTTTTAATCTAGCTTTAGTCCGTAAGCTTACAAATGAACTAGCTAGGGTCTCAGGCGTTGTTTCTAGTCGCTCTTCTCAAAATGATTTGTTAAAATAATAATATATTGGACTGAATTGGAGAAAAACTTAAGTAAAACTAACATAGGTATAAAACCCTTTCGCAGTCGGGTAAAAATAACAGCACTTTAGTTTTCGTTATTCCATGCTTATTGTAACAACGAGGCCAAAACTTTAATTAGGTACCCACTGTTGTTTGGTTCGTTACACAAAAACGCTCAGACTATGCATTGTCTGTCCAATTATTTCCAAACAGAACCTGTGAAACGGACTAAATACCTGCCTAACTTCGACAAAGCAAGTATTGTAGCTTCTGTTCTAGGGATGTAGGGCTTAGGTGTTTTTATACATAACTACAGCTTTGAGCAATAAAGAGGGACAAAAATTCGATAGTAAAACTCCCTATAAGTTAGGTGCGCATGGGCCGTGCGAGGTGGACGCATTCCTCCAAGAGGGAAGCCAGATCGAACGGACTGCATTCTTGGTTATTCTTACCTTTTCACTCCCAAATATCCTGAGAATCGTGCGAAACACAACACTTGATGTATCAACACATATTTCGCCACACACTCTGTCAGAAAGGTGCTTTATTCACACTGAAATGCAGGTTTTTTGTTTACATCACTACCAAAAATATTACAGCGAACGACACACAACCGATCGGCCGGCTTTTGACAAGCAAACTGGATTCATTTTGGCTTGTATGTGTGAGAAGCGGTATGCTATTGTTCTGACTCTTTCTGACAATCGGAATAGCGGATATGACCGTCTCTTTCATCCGGAGAAAGGCGCCAGCGGTCGAGCGCGGGCGCCGACTTCTTCCTCCGGGACTAAAAAAACAAAAGCCCTTTGGAAACAAGTTACTGGTAATGGGGTTTTAGGTGCCTGTCAAGATATTGTATGATTTAAAACGTATTTGAGATGGCAGGCAACATGCGAGCTGAGAGATAAAGCTGGTGTTTTTGCCACGGAATGCGAGGCTGGCTTGGGATTGAGATGTTGGCCTTGGAATTCTCTTGCATTTATTCATCGGTCATACAGTGATATAAAAACTAGATTTTCAATGTTGGTACCTACCTACTTACCTACCTAATCTTATCTTCGGACAATAGGTAGGTACTACCAGTCATAGAGTAACTTATAAATTAGTATTGTCCCAGTCGCATCAAGACGAGACCGTATTTTTTACTTCTTAATGATTGAAACCACTGCATGAGCACTGGTAAAGGATAATAAATAACTAGGCAGGTAAGTTGGTATATATACCTACCATATAAATATTAATAGGTGTTCAGGCTTTTTTAGAAGGGTGAGTCCTGTGAACTATATCAAGACGCCTCTATTTTGCGGACATAACTACGAAAATTCTTTAGTTAGACAAATGTATCATGATCACGTCTCTTAAGAAATCGGGCTCTGGGCTCAATTCTATTATGGACGATTAGGTAATTTAATTACCTATTGTAAATAGGGCTTTTATGGTACGATTATGGGCAATAACTCCCAAATGATGAATAATGCCATCTATGCCACTCATTTAGGGAGGCCTAGAGGTCCAGCAGTGGACTATTATAGGCTGATGATGATGATTGTAAATAGGTAGTAAATTAAGTTACAATTAAATCCAATGCGTTTACTTTAGCTTAATAAGGTAGGTAGAGGTAGGAAGGTAAAGCTCGGCCATGGATGGGCGAATATTACAATTAAATACCAAACCAAATTAAAACACGAGGATCAGTTGAACTACCTGTAGATTGTTTACAACAGTCTGCAGTTAGCTCAGTTGTTACAATTGTAAATAGGTACCTACTTGTTTAAATTTGGCTATGCATTATTATAATATAAAAACACTGCATCGCGCGAAACTAAGATTGATTAATTGATTATCATTAGGTCAGGTCAATAAAACAATCGCGTAACAGAAAGGCACCTTTAATTATTAAAATGATTATAAAAATAAATCTCGCGGTAGGTATAGGTATACCTACCGCTAAGAAAACTGTGATAGTAAAGTATTTATTTTTATACTTGGAAACAATGATTATAATACTCATCATTGCTTGGAAAGGGGAAACAGAAATATTTGATAAGTAAATTTACCATCTAAAAGTAACTTTTCATGCATTTCTAAAAACTAACGCAGCTTCTCGCTAAGTTCAGAATTAGCTGTTTCCGTTCTGCTCTGTGTTTTTCCTATATTCCAACCCAATCTCAATATCTTCGACATCTTTCGCTGTTATGTCGAGTTTTATCCTAATCGGCTTATCCTGGACGCAGGTTTGATTCTTGGCAGGCACAATCCGATATCGACGCAGCAGGGTTGCCAGCGATGTTTTTAACGCCATCATTGCGTATTGTGACCCTTAAACACATCACACTAATATTATACTTAAATGTAAAAGTAGGGATGTATGGATAGATATGATATTATTTGCTCGAAAAGCATTTGTATGGAAGATAACAAATAATAGATTTGAGAATATATACTTGGTCACGGTATGCTAAATAAGTAGAGAGATTGCAATCGGTATAAAATAATTCAGACTTCTACTTGTACTTCCTCAAGGAAAACATTCTGAAAAGTTTGAGCTGAATCAGGTGGTGACCGGCAGTGCCGCAACAATCTTCTAAATATATACATCTTCTATATATATGTATAACTCAAAGATGACTGACTGACATAGTGATCATCAACGCACAGCCCAAACCACTGAACGGATCCGGCTGAAATTTGGCATGCAGGTAGATGTTATGACGTAGGCATCCGCTAAGAAAGGATTTTGATTAATTAATCGACCCCCAAGGGGATAAAATATGGGATGAAACTTTGTAAATTTTAAACCGATCGGGCTGAGACTTTGCATACATAAAGACACTATGACGTAGGCATCCCCTAACGCGAGCGAAGCCGCAGGCAAAAGCTCGTTCTAAATAGAAAGAGTGTTCGACATTCAAAAGAATAGATAGATATCTATCTATTCTTTGATATCATGTTCATGACATTTGTTCTCTTGCCGGATAACTTATTCCTCCTTACAAGCAAGCTAAATACATACCGAAGAAAACCCAAGAAGCAGAAAAAATTACAGGATGACTAGAAAGTTCAAAGGAATCTAAACCTCACCTACACAACCTCTGAGTCCATAACTGAACGGCATGAAGGCTGCTGCGTGGTCAGTATCAGTCTGGTCGAATCTTTCTGGTCTGTACTTGTCTGCGTCGTCGCCCCAATACTTTGGGTTTCGGTGCATTGCCAAAATACTGATGAATATACCGCATCCAGCGACGAGGGTCGTGCCTGATGCTAAATAAATTAGTATTTTATGTAATATATTGTTTTATGTACATCAGTAATTAAACTAAGCAGCCAAAATAAGTAGAACTTGTATTATGGGTACAAGCTCTGCTTAGTTTGGGGTATAATTATTATCTGTGGTTTGGGGCTAGATGGAATGTGGATTGTCCAGCATAATTTATTTTAAAAAAATTTACTTCAAATTCCTTAGTAGGTACAATTCACTGCTTTTTCATGACAAATTCTTATAACTTCTTTAATAAGATGTGATTGGTCTAATCAAATTTAATTTCTCGTGATCATTCTCCATACTGATGTTCCCAAGGGAAAGAATTTTACAAATCGATTTTTAAAATTAATCAAAATTCATTCTGTAGGTATGTACAGGTACAGCCCAACACAACCCCCTCTCCTTTTTTGGTCGGCTAAGAAGCTATTGATAGTTTTGGATTTTAAGTCCTCTCTTAATGTTATAATCATGAATCGTATACCCATACACTGATGCCTCATTGAACCGAAGAATGAAAACTACATGAACATCAACTTCCTGGATGTAAAGAACATTGATGATAAAGATACACAAAGGAGAGTGGTTCTAATTTTGTGTAATTCTCTTTTTATAATAATTTACAAATCAGATTTATTGTTTAAATTTTCGAATAATAAAATACCTTGCTTATTTATTTTATAATTAATTATTCATATTAATTTCTTATATGTATTTTATTACATAGAACTGCTCTTTGAACATGATGTGTACCTACACAATATCTATGGATACAGTCTAGTCCTTGTAATCGTGTCCTTCTATCTGTATATTATTTGATTGTATTCTGTTTTGTGTACCAAATTAAAATAAAATAAATAAATACCTATATAGATTCACAGCTGAACATAACTACCCCTGAGGGCGACACGTCCGATTTTTTTTACCTGACGGGTATTCGTATTCGACTATACGAAGGCGTTCGTTCCACGCATTTGTAAGCATACAAATTGTTTTCGGATAGTCAAATACGTATGCGCCAAGGTCGACTATGGATATAGTCGACCTTGGCGCACAGGGCTCAACCGTCCTGAAGCGGGAATCGAACCGCATCGGCCTACAGCTTTCCCGCTACGCCACCAAGATCGCTACATAGATTTAATAGTTATTAAATTGGAAAGATCTATTTTTTATCAAAATCATCATAAATTATTTCTATCGACCAATAATTTGCCGCCGACAAGCTTGATCTATGGGTAGTACTATCCAAGTACCGAGCCGACTGTACCAATGACCTTGAGACGAGCGAGTCGAGTGTCGACGCAGAGTCATGTCGACGCAGGGGGAACCATTCTTCGAAGTACGTATAACAGTAACTCACGCAATTCAACATCGTTTTCCACCTTCCTTAGCACCAGCGGTACAGCTGGATACAGTCTCATAGACTCTTTGATGGCCAGGTCCAAGTATTGCAGCCTTGGTAGGTCATCCAGCGTCACGGCTCTGTCTGACTCACCGAATACTTCTTGGAGTCTGTTGGTATTTAGTGAAATATATAAATGATAAACATTATATTGGTGTGTTATGGTAGTACATAGGCATAGTATGGGTATATCTAGGGGTTGGGTAACTCCGACAAATTAAGTACCTACCCGAGTATCAAAAAAAATAATAAAGACATTTTTCTTTCGAATGGGCTAAAATGCTATTAACTGCAGATGGCCATGACAGCGTTACCTACATTTTGCGTTAGTAATTTATATTTACGTACGTACAATTTTGAATTTCCATTAATCTTACATACACAAAATTTAATGAAATTCAAATCATAGGGATTATTTAATATGAAATAAAATAATACACTACACTAGCTTTCTCTGCTTTTCACAGCAATAACACATGGAAGCCTCGGGCAAAGAACTAGACACCTACCTAGTAATATGTATCATAAGTATCATAGATGATCATACTCTTTGTAGCAAGCCTCCTGCACCCTCTGATGCGCAGCGAGCATAAAAGTAGTGAAGGAGAGAGTCACCGCAGTCGTGTCAGACCCAGCGACCACCGCGACTAGCATCTCCTCTTTAATCTCGGTCGCGTCTAGTCTGGTCGTTTCTAGAAGAATCTGTAAAAGGGTCTTGAATTCTGGCTCTTCTTTTCGTGCTGGGGGGAAAATGGGAGGGTTACCAACTGTCACTCAACGCTGTGTAAGAAATGAAAGAATTTTTACCAAGTGTCACCCAATTCTGTCCCGAAAGATTATGCCCGCATGAGGCAGTAAGCCGACGGTTGGTACTGAAGAATATCCCAACAACCGTCGCCTTGCAACTTGCAAGTGATTATCAAAACCAAAAGACGTACGCCCGAATACTCAAACGCAACATAGAGTTAGAGTAAACGCAACATAGAGTTAGAGTAAAGTATTTGATTTTTTCATAAACGCATTTTATGAAAAAAACAAATAACAAACATTTCATATAATATTATCTATAGTAAGACGGTGTCACAAACAAAATATTTTTAGAGGAGGGGCTGTATCATCAGTTATTGAAACTTCTGTAGAGGGCATAGTTTAATTATTTTTTTACCTGTAATCATAGTTATATTATTATTATGTTCCTTGATAAAAGTTTTATTTACTTATTCATTTTATTTTCATTGAAAACAGCCATAATGTTGCGTCCTATGGACGTAAATCCGAGCGTTGAGTATTTAGGGGTAAATCCTTTGAAGCAACAAGAAAAAATATTTCATGGTTTTCGCTTACCTTTGACTGCTTCTGACATATTGTGTCCTTGTTCTCTCGAATCCAAATTGGGGTTTACAATCTGTAAGGATAGACTGGGATATAATACATTTTCGAAAAGATATTTTTGCGATTTGTTTTTTATGTGTTAAAATTCACCGGTAGCCGTAGCCGGGGTGAACCGCTAGTATCAGTATAAATTATGTATTTAACAAAAATTTAATGCATAGTAATTCTGCATGTATCGCAATCGCGAATGAAGTCGGGTACAGTACGGCTTGTTTCAAAACTATATAATTATATACTAATATTATATAAAAAAAAAAATTCAAATTCTTCCACCATTAGAATCCTTAATTTTCCCTGATGAACATAGGCTTAAGCATATTTAAAAAAAGTTAGGGACAGTTAGGATCCTCATGAAAACTTCAATAATGTAACCCAACATGTTAGTTTGTGTATAATTTTTGAAGTTTTTGTCAATTACCCGTGCGAAACCAGGGCGGACCGCTAGTTTTGAATAAATAGACCTTATCTTAACTAATGACTTCTTCTAACTACGATTGTTACTAAAATACCGTTTATAGAGGAGCCCTTAAACGGTATTTTTAGTAAAAGTGAAAAACAGCAATACGAGCTCCCAGTAATAAAACAATATTTACCTTAGATACAAAATCATTGATGAACCGTATGTGACCGTAATACGGTTTAGATTGCGGTAACACTCGGTATACTGGTTCGCTTTGAAGCCAGGGTTGGACGATACGTTCGCACATCACTCTACCAACCTCGGCTAGACCATTAATGAAGGGGTTTGTGGAATCTAGTTGCGAATTCGACTTTATGCCCATCGATGTTTCTGGAAAGATGGAAAAATCAAAATTTGGTGGAAAAAGTTATGCGGGAATACATAATATAACTTTCATCAGAGACTATAATAAATTTAAATATAATGCTTTCTTAATTTTTAAGTATGTAGATTAATAAGCAGGTATTATTTGTTATTTTATTGTGAACTTTGTTACGACAAAAACCTTTTTCGTTTGCATTACTTGCCATCTGTGATACTTATCAACATCATCAACATTATTATCACTCTATTTATGAAAACAGCAATTAAATTTTGCAATCAGCGTCATTGATAAAAAAAAATCTTCTATGTATCATATTGTAGTAGCTGGGTGCCCGCGGTTTCACACGCGTAACTCACGATCCCGTGGGATTTCGAGATAAAAAGTGGCATATTATGTTATTCCAACTATCTGTGTACTATATTTATATTTTATATTTTGTTTTATTTTATTTTATATTTTTTTTTATATTTTTTATATCTTTTTTTTTTATTTATACTATATTTCAACAAAATCCTTTTAGTAGTTTTTGCGTTAAACAGTAACAAACATCCATCCATACTTACAAACTTTCGCGTTTCTAGGATTTTTTATTATTATAATTATCTCTGTGGCGCGGTGGGCGAAGGTCCGCCTGCGACGCACGAGGTTGCGGGTTCGAACCGCCTCGGGACAAATATTTGTACGATCTGCGGTCAGGGTGTTGTCGTTTTCTATGTATGATAAATTGATAAACAATATCTATCCTGTAATAATATTGTAGGTACTATGTATATCAGTCATCTAGTACCCATAACACAAGCTCTGCTTAGCTTGGAGCTAGATTGTCCGGCATTATTATTATTATTACTTACGTACCACAAACCACGTCGAAAGTAAAGCTGGCCATCATTTTCCCAACGGAACAGCTGTTGCCGACGAGTTTCTTGAGCTGGTTGGCGAGAACCCTGCTCTGTTGGTTAAAGATCCCCATGAAGGGGTTCAGGTTTTTCTGGCTGAATGCAGGAGATATTGCTTTGCGACGTGAACGCCAGTATGATACTAGAAAACGGAGAAGCATTAATCAAAACCAAAAAATATTCAAGACGAATACTAGGTACCTATAACTATTATTAATTAATCAATACCTGTAATAAATAAAAATAAATAAATAATGCTGCGCCCTTATAGGGTAGGTAGGTACATGCTAACCTCTAAGCTAAATACTGCCTAACAGTATTATGTAGTGTAGGCACAGAATAAATCTAAATCTAATTCTAAAGGCAGGGTGTTTTTTTGATAAGGGCGGTGAAGGACAATTTCGAACATAGGTAAGTTATTAACGTTACCTGTAGCAAAAATGCTGCCATTACCAGTTAGGCCTCTTAAGATTGCGTAGACATCGTCTTTCTCTAAGCAAGTCTTCATAATAGTTTTCGCGCTTGCTGGATCAGATACCACTGTGAAATAGAGGTACATACTCGTGTATTTAATAATGATGATGAAGTGCGTCCAAGTTGTATTCTCATCATCATCAGCCTATGTTAGTCCACTGCTGGACATAGGCCTCCCCTAATGAGCGCCATAGCGCCCTGTCTTCGGCTTGTCGCATCCAGTATCTCCCAGCAGTCTTTCGCAGATCGTCATCCCACCTGGCAGGAGGGGTTTATTCTTTGGTTGTATTCTACTTCGGCAATACTTCGGACTAGTGGATTTAGTCCTGAGGATATTTCAGTTTTCCTCACCACTGAAACTTCTAAATATTATCTATATTTTATTGCCTTCCATTGTAATTTTACTGTGTGAATAATAACTGGATACCCATATTTAGTTTAACTTTAGCTTTAAATTTATCCTACCTTAGGTCTTACCTAAGTTTTTTTATATATTTTATTTTTCGAGACCTTACCATCAGAATAAATATATTTTCTTTCAGTCTTTACATGTCTACCCTTTTGTGCGATCTTTCGTAGGTTGCAACTTCCATACATAGGTAGGTAAGTAGGCACCCAGGGTCGTTGCTGAATGTAATGTATGAGGGCACTTTGGGCATGTCAAAATGCCGCCGACATTGTTGGCTTTATGTAATAAACGCTATAACGCTAAAGCAGCTAAAGTGACTTACAAAGGTAGAGTTGGTTTCCTTGCCAAAATGAAACCAATCCGCCTCTTTCATATGACATTTCTCCAAGCATCTTGAATTGGTTCATCCGCTCTGAAAGTAAGAAAAGGCATGGAAAAGGTTACAAAAGAAATTTTTGGTAATAAGTTATTACGACGACCTCTGTGACGTGGTGCGCGAAGGTCCGGCTGTTGCGGGTTCGATTCCCGCCACGGGACAAATATTTGTACGATCTACAGATATTTGTTCAAGGTTCTGGTCGTTTTCTATGTATAATAAAGAATCATAAATTTTATTTATATAGGGAACATGTTAAAAAAAATTATCTTACCTTCGCCATTTTTTCCCAAAAACCAATAGGCGTGTCCAATAAAAGGTAGAGATATTCTCTTCGGATCGAACTGCTGAAAAAGTTTCAACAGTTTGCGCCTTTGCCACCATCGAAGCACTAACCACATTATGAACAGCGTTAGAATAACTACTTGTAAAATCATATTAAGCCTTTTTTTTAATCACTTTATACTTAAGTATTTAACCAACTTTATATTTAAGTATTTAACCAAAAGAATTCGTGCCTTAATCGTTATTTTTTGGTAAATAGGTATGTATATTTAATGTATGCAGTTTTTGTAATAGGAACTGAGGGCTTTCGTCTATGGCGGTACACTTTAAACCACTATTAAGAGGACTACACCACGCAATTAACGTTGGATCGTAACGCCTCTGTGTTAACTACGGAAAAAATACTTATACTTATCTCTTTTATAGCCGACATCTCATATATATTTTTATCACGCTGCATAGCTTCTTATATATCACTTTTTTTTTCAAATAATTGTTACAAAATGTAACTATTATTGAAAATTAGTACATGAATTGCCGTGTTTTTCTTCTTTGAGTTCGTTTGACTTTCTTAACTTTCCTAAATTTTTTCCAACTCTCCTAAAGTTTTGGGGATATTTCCTACATAGGTCACGCTTTTAATTCCAGTGAGGAATCTGGTAATAATACAACTAGTACCTATTATGCTATCAGCAATACTATTTTGATAAAGATCCTCCAAGACCTAAGAATAAGACGTGTAAAGGTAGGTAACAGACAAACAGAATCACATTGTAATTTATAATATAGTATAAGGATTTATTTTATGTCCATAGCAATAAATATAGGTACTTTGATACAACTAGGTATAATTTATTTTCCAATAAATAACCAAAGGTACTTACATCCATTTATTGTCCTTGTTGATGTTGCACGAGCAGCACGCTAAATGCACTAGCTTAAATACCCGTGGATTCGCACGCGTTTCGGAATAAAAATAAAGTTTGTTATTCCATGTTTTAACATCACTGCAAAATTTTAGACGGATAATAATAAATAAATAATGCTGGACAATTCACTTAGAATTATCTAGGCCCAAGCTAAGTAGAGCTTGTGTTATGGGTACTAGTTACCTGATATACATAATATAATAATATACGAGTAGGGGAAGTAGGTACGTACAAAATGACATACTGTTTGGTATTTCTTTAGCAAGTTTTTTATTTTTATTACTAGTTCCATACAATTTTACAATCACAAACTTTATTTATTTGTTAATAGGATATACAGGGTGTTTGGTAGGTACATTGTTTGTTAAAATGAAATGGGGGGTGGAGGAGGGCTTTTGCTACCTTCTCTACCCCCTCAAAATTTTTTGGCACTACGGAGGATTTTATGTAATTTTTTATAAATTTTATGTTTAATTTACTTATGTCTGCATTTAAATTTGGATTAAAAAAAACTGTGCAGTCTAGCCCCCGAATTTGTGATTTATTTTAATTTGTATTGTTTTTAGGTTCGTTCAAAACCATAATTACTCGTTAGCGATAGCTAGTTTTTATTTTCTTCTTACATATTTTCCAAAAAAACAAAATGGAATAAAAAGCACAACTTTGAACGAAATTTAAAAAAAAAAATTAGACGTTGTTAATTTCTTCGATTTTCGAACATCCTGTATATGTAAAACAACAATAAAACATACACATGGAAACAATTAGCCTTGGTATATGTAAAACAACAATAAAACATACACATGGAAACAATTAGCCTTGAACAGAGATCAATGAAAAACCAGCTGACAAAATTGCATACGTAGATATAATGGGTAAAATGGCATACTACACTAATCAATATTTACCAATATTTAATAAAATTATAATTGGCAAAAAAACTTTTTGGTTCTTTTGGGTAAATCCGCACATTTAGCGTGAGCACAAAAACAATTTAGGTAACTATGCACTGTAGCCAACCAATCAGGAGCGCGAAAACAACTCTACATATTGTTGAAAATTTGTAAAATACACTCATGGACATAATTAGAGGAACGGAACTAAAAAAAGACAGATCGTAAATTAAAACATTTTTTTTGTATGTACGTATAAAAATTATATTACGCACTTTAATGATTCTAGCATTTTGAATGAAAATAAAATTTACTTTAGTAACAAAACACAACAAGACTAATCAACAGAAATTTATCAATGAAATCTTATGGTATTCGTTTGTTAGGATACATACTTTCGTATTTCGCGAAGAACCGAGAACCGCTGCGCTGGGGTAAACGTGTTCTTGAGTGGAGACCGCGACTCAGTAAAAGTAGTGTAGGACGCCCTCCTGCCTGGTGGGATGACGATCTGCGAAAGACTGCTGGCAGATGCTGGATGCGACAAGCTGAAGACAGGGCACTGTGGCGCTCATTAGGGGCGGCCTGTCCAGCTGCGATTATGAGCTGATGATGATGATTCTTTCGTCATTATGTTTATTCTAGACTAGCTGACCCCCTCGCAATTTCATTTGCGTGGACTTTAGGGTAAAAAATCTTGACGAAATCCGCTAATACCCTATTTTAAGAGTCGGAAATTCCTGAAACGCGCTTTAAATATCATGTATCCCGTAATCCCGTTATGTGGGTTTTCTTTAAAAAATAACCACTGTATTTACCCGTACATATTAAAATTATTTAGACATTTGAATACGGAGCCAAACTACGAATCTCAAACTTGAATAACCCGTTTTATCCTATTTTCAGGATTATTTTGAAATAACCTAAAATACGTATTCAATATTTTTGTACGTTAAGTTTTGTCTGTAAATATCAAGCCAATAGCGTCAATGGTTATACATAAATATCACCACAATAACCTCAATAATTCGAATTCCTTTTCATACTATAGTAACATTTTTGAAAAATCCTGAAACACGTGTTTTAATTTATAGTTTTTTCAGTGTATACTGAAAGTTTCAAGTCAATAGTATGCTATATTAAAAAGTTATAGACATTTCAATACGGGGCCAAACTACGAATCTCAAACTTGAATAACCCAATTCACCCTATTTTCAGAAATATTTTGAAAAATACTGAAACACGTGTTTAATATTTTTGTATGTTTAGTATTTTCTGTAAATTTCAAGAAAATCGGGCCACCGGTTACAAAGTTAGAAAAAGGACCAAAAAATCTTCCACCCCCCTTTTCACCCCCTTAGGAGTGGAATTTCCAAAAACCCTTTCTTAGCTGGTGGTTGTGTTGTAAAAGGAACCTACCTTCCAAATTTCAGGTTTCTAGCTTCAGAGGTTTAGGCTGGGCGTTGTCGCCAGAAAATCGCTCGTTCCTTTATATATTAAGATAACTGTAAATATTCGCTTTCAGGATAGGTAAACTAATAAGTAGGTATATGTAGCGAGCGATTAGACCAAGACCAGTGCCGTGTGGTGCCGGTATAGAATTTCACCACCCCAACTCTTCCCGTGGGTGTCGTAAGAGGCGACTAAGGGAAACACAGCGGGGGGCGGGCAGCAGCACCCTCTGCAGAACAACTCCACCGAACTGCGATCCCCAACCCGCATGCCCAGCGTGGGGATTATGGGCAATAACCCCCAAATAATGATGCCATCTATGGCGCTCATTAGGGGAGGCCTATGTCCAGCAGTGGAGTATTATAGGCTGGTGATGTTGATGATTAGACCAAGCATACATCACTCATTCTCAAGAAATAATACTTCTAACAAACCTAAATCCAGCACTAATCTTACACAGGTAACTGCGAAGTATATTATGCAGGTGATTAGACCATACCACGCGATTACCAATTCTCAAGTTATTACTGTATATGCTTGTACTTACCCTAATTCCAGGACATCTAACGATCTATGAGTATAGCTTAGTTAGCGAAAAGCTTTACTCGAAAAGTACCCAAGTAGCACAAACCTGCATTATAAGATATCACACAAGGTCCACGTCGGTAACTTCAGCGTTTAAGAAGAGTTATTAGAGTACACTCGAGCTGCAATAGCTCACAATTACGCATTCGGCTGTATATAAGCACTATATGGCGTCACGGAGACAACACTGTAATGTTGCGAGTGTTAATATAGTGTTACAGTTCAGTGTTATACAGCTTTTAGGAATCAATAATACTATCAGCTGCATTATAGCACTTTAATGGACCAATACAAGCCTTCTATTCAGCTATATTCTGAATAGAAGGCCACATGTGGCCCTTAAAACGCTTGCATTTTAAGAAAGAACATGTGAACTACTATAATGCTTGCAGTTATACTGTGACTCCAATTAACAACAATATAATTCGTCTTGCTGCACAAAGTGGAACTTTAGTTATGTTAATCAGCTTGTTACATGCAATCGTATAATAGCACTATAACAGCCCACATGATCACTATGGGTGAATTCTTATGATGCTAAAATATAGCAAACTGCTTAATAACAAATCACAAGTGACCCAAGACCCCGGTTAGAGCTGAATACTTGTACTTGCGTAGGCAATTAATCTACTAATGCAGTTAAATGAGTTCATGAAGACTGTTTATTTCAGCGCCCCGTATAGGATTATATAGACTTGTGGTATTTAATATCGAAATGTAGAAATATAAACGTAGAACAGGAGGAATACGCCGAAAAATTACTGCAGAATACTTGAGAATTTTAAATAGAGATACGGGAACACTGATCAAGCTACACGTTTGATGAATAATGAGTCAAGGGGGAGTAAAATTTTAGAACGGCAGGGTTCCCGATCCGCAACTGTTTGTGTAGAAGGACGTGCAGATTTAGATGGACAGAGCTCTGCAAGTATACAGCAAATATTAGAAGATAGTGGTTCCGTATCTTGCAGTAATGACAGATACCTAGATATCTCTAATGTTTCTGAAAATTCAGACAGTGACAGTGTGTGTACTGAATATGATAAACAAGAAAAATGACGTGAAAACATAAGCAAATGGGCAATTGAAAAAATATATCTTATTATTTTTATTTATTTTTTATTATTAATATTGCATATATCAAGCTTCGCTAACATAGCGGCTTGATTGGAAAGAATGGTTTGTATATCTCCCGTGTTGATAACTTGTAGTGTGTCTTGCTGCTGGAGTGCTTTTTCGCTGGCAGACGTTTGTGAATTATCCTGTAATATAAAGTAAGTAGGTATATGACTAAATAATAAATATGAAGGACGTTACATACAGCGCTTTAATTTAATTTTATAAATTACGGATCCCTAAATTTTCTACAGAGTTTAGTGGTTCACTGTAAAATATTTGCGTACTTGTTACCCGCTATTAAGCTTGTGGCTGACTTGTTTCACACAAGAACTACTCTTGTCAGCTCATTGCTGATGTATGTACCACGAGTGAATACTTATACAGCCCATAGCATTTAATTGTGATTAATAAAGTGCACATTGCTTGTCTGCCATTTTTATGTTCTAACCTATGAATATGAATATATTTACAGTTTATATCTTTCTCTACAACGAAAATAACAACTGGATTTGAAGAGAAAATCTGTGATTTATGAGTAAACAGCTTATTGTCAAATAACATGGACAGAATAATAAGATTTCTGTTTTATTTTTTTATCATCATCAGCGCATTTTAAATTATAATTTTCAAGTAAACGGTACTATTTTGAGAGCGCATGAAAATTTTCATCTATATTTATATGATATTTGACAGTAAAAATGCTTTCCCATTCGAATTTTACGCGTTTAGAAGAAAAACTCAAGATCTTACTTACCGAAAACAATATCAACATCACAAAACACTTGTCAAATTGTTTCACTTGGTAGCAAATAGGGGCAGAACGTGAAAATTATTCACAATTTTGCAACTTGTGAATTTTCAACCCCATAAAAGCGTTATTAAGATCCTGGTCTGTACTTTGTGCTGTATAATAGGTAACACAAACTCTGATAATCAGCATTGTGCTGTATAATAGGTAACACATACTTTGATATTCAGCCAATGTTCAGCTCTTGGGGTGACTGTTACCTTTAATAATGCTCAAATAATGCTGATATACAGCAATCAGTTACGTTATTCAGCCTATAGCTGTTTAATTTGTGCCCAAATCAGAGTTATATCAGCTGAAACAGCGCTGCTAACGCTCTTATTCAGCAGACTTGTACAGCTAAGGATTCTATTGTGGACAGTTATTCAGCTTTTATACAGCACTTTTGTGTTACTTGGGTAATGCAAATTCTTTTAAAAAAATTACGAGAAAGTGATCTATTATTCTTTATGGGCCATGTAACGAACATTGTACACATCCATTAAACATATAGTGGTTCGTAGAAACAGTCAAATAAAACCAAAACCCTTTTATCTCGTCTTACAATTTATTTTTCATTTGCGACTGGATATTGAAGAAATCTCACTTGTGGTTACAATACTCGACATCGAAACCATTTGCTGCTATGGATACAAGATTTAGGAAACTTAAATTTTGAGCCCCAAATTTGTAAGTACTCTCTATCAATTCTACAGATTATTTTTTATTCGGCTATGGTATTATGTCTTGTGTCCATAGCAGAAAAAAGCATTTACGAGGCGTTCGACTTAAATTACCCGCGAGATAACAAATTATTGCAGTTGCGAATATTTTCTCAGCTCTACTTGTAAAAAAACTAGCGGGGAAAATACTTTGCCCCCAAATTATAATAAAACTACAGCATTGGGGAAAATTATTAAAGATTCTTGATCAAAAATCAACATATTCCCAAATACTACGAGTACCACAGAATTGACGTTCGTAACAACAGGATTTCATAGGAAATAAACATGTTAACGATTTGCGGGAAACATTTTTTCTGCTATTTTAATTCTGAGAACATGTAAAGAACAGCTAATCACGCGGGCAACATAAATCGATCCACCTAAACTCACACAACTTATAGCCATTATTATATCACATAGGTTTAAATTTAACAACTACAATAAAATCCATTGTCCTGGGGCAATCACATTATCATCGAAGAAGCCGCAATTGTAAAATAAACACATTAAAAAAAAATTACCAAACCACAGACAATAAATAAATTTAAAATATTGGAATAGGAAAGACGCTGTTTGAGATTTGTTTAAATGACTTGTTCACTTTTCGCATTTACAAATTAATAATTATTATAGACATGGGACAAGTTTTACTGAATTCGACCTATTCAGGTTTACACCCCTGTGTAATATACGGTTTATTCGCTCCAAAATGTCCAAACTGAAAAAGCACGAAATTGAGAGTATTGTACTATTTCTGGGTAGCGAATACCACGTCGGTGTGAACAGCTTAACACATTGTTTACAAAATCACACAAAAAATCTAGGGACTGGATTAATAACTGGTACTACATCACTATTGTACAAATCTTTATTTGTTAAGCTATAATAAAATCAACCTTGTATGGCTCGAGTTTTCACGAATTGCTAACGAATGCTTGCGATGTGAAATGCGAACAAGCCACACCGAATTTCAAAACTAATAATTTAAAATAAATTAAGACTCATAAAGACACGCATTATAACTCGGAATGTAAGTCTTCGCCGTCACCTATCTGGGGGATTTCTTCCGGCTTACTCTCATCTTTCGTGTCTTTCTCTTTTTCTGATTTATCTTCCGCTTCTTGCGCTGGAATCTCTTGTTGCGTTTCCCCATTTCCTTCTTGTGCGTCTATAACCACTTCTTCTGTTTTATTATCTATCTCAATTTTAACCGGCTTCTTGGGTCGCCATATCTTAAGCTTGTTGAGCAGATATTTCACTTCTCGATCCAAGCTGGACATCTTTTCCCTGATGCTATCCACTGTGAGTTTAATGTCTTCGTTCTTCTTTTGTCCGTCTTGTTCTTTGATGGATGTGTTGAGCCAGGTTTCCGTTTCTATGATTTTCTTTTCGAGCACTCCGATTTCGATGTCGGTGAAAACATCTTTCTCTGGGTTGTCTTTAGTGAAGTTCTTGGACATTTTGAGGAATCCTTGAGAGTGGTTCAGCATGTTTCTCATAGCGGCTATTGCGTCCGGTCTCTCGCTGTGTTCCCAGTGTTTGTAGAATATCGGTAGAGTTTTCTCGCGCAAGTTCGTGAGTTTCTTTTCAAACAGTTCAGTCTCCGCTTCGTAGCCGTCGTCGTACAGCCATTCTGAAGTTTCGCTACATATTTTCTTGATTTCCTCAATCTGTTCCTCGGTTCCGCATTCCGCGTAATCTTCAGAGTCGATCTTCATTTGAGCGTCTACTACAAAAGCTTCGAGGTTGTTAAGAGCTGTTTCTCTCTCTGTCCTCTTTTTATCGATAGCGTTGAGTTCAGCTATCTTAGACTTGGATTTCTTCAGCTGTTCCTCATTTAGGGGTTTAAGGCTGAGTATTTCTTCTTCGGCTTTGATAG
Source organism: Eupithecia pulchellata (assembly GCA_963931895.1). Taxonomy (NCBI): domain Eukaryota; kingdom Metazoa; phylum Arthropoda; class Insecta; order Lepidoptera; family Geometridae; genus Eupithecia; species Eupithecia pulchellata. The sequence goes on from OZ007532.1 coordinate 4,010,128, forward strand.
GTTCTTTTAGAATTATTATCTTAGGTTTCGGTTTAGCTTCCGGTTCAGTTACGTTCTGCTTTTCAGGCGTGGCCTCGGCTTTTTCGGTTTTATTTTGGGTATCCTCCTGGGGTTTTTCGTCGACCTTTTCTTCGCCCTTGTCCGAATCTTCAGAGCCGAAAAGTTTGCTGATTGTGCTGCCTATCTTAGCCATTGTGCTTTCATCTGGGTCTTCGGTGACAGTTTTTTCGGCTACGAATTCTACGTTAACAAGGTTGAGAATACCGGAATCATCTAGATTGAAATGGGCTTTTATTCCCTTGTGCTCAACATTCTCGCCAGTGTGCTTGTTCAAAGCATCGCCTACCCCCGCCAAGACTACCTTGGTAAGGTTCAGAGTTCCGATGTATGGCAGTTCCTGGGAGGGAATATGGTCAAGTTCCGCGTAATTCACGCTGAAATCGAAATCGCCGGTGTGTTTGTTAAAAGTGATTACCTTCTTTTGAGGGTAGGGGTTCATCGGGCTGAATAGAGTCCTCTTTATCTGTAAACAATAAACATATATGTATGTAACTAAATTACAATAACTACAATTATCAATAAATCAATGATGCTAGACAATCCACACAGAATGAGTTAGCCCCAAGCTAAGTTAAAGGACTTGTGTTATGGGTACTAGATGATTGATATACTTTATACAACATATGAAAATATCTAGATTTTTTATTATATATAAAAAACGATATGAACTCCCGGAATAAAATTTGGAGATGGAATAGTAGTAAGTAAATGTTGATTGATGAGTTTTTATTGTTATTTAATGTGATTTAGTAACCCCAGAATAACAAAAAACTTTTTAATAAATGAATTTTTACCTCAGACTGAAAAAAAAACGTGTAATATTAATTTTTACTCTTTTGTACTTATATCTTTTACGATATTAATGGTTGAGTAATACGGGTATCCTCAGTGTAAAAAAAAATCTATTTTTATTCTATTAATATGAGTGTTAAGAATTTTATTTTATTTTTAAGGATGAAAACCCAACATAGCTTGATTCTTATAGTCATCGTACGTTACAATATACATCGGCATTTGACTAGACGGAGCCTATAGCATAGAGTTAAAAAAAATAAGATATTCGATGGCATGATGTTAATAAATGGCTAACAACATCAACAGCAACAACAACATCAGCCTATATAGTCCACTGCTGGACATAGGCCTCCCCTAATTATTATATGGTGGCACTATTCATCATTTGGGGGTTATTGACCATAATCCCCACGCTGGGCATGCGGGTGTGTGTCCCTGTACGACACCCACGAGAAGAGTTGGGGTGGTGAAATTATATGCCGGCACCCCACGGTACATGGTAACTGATAAACGGCTAAAGAACTCACCAACTTGTCTGTCCCATCGACGTTCCTGGTGAATACAACTTGTACGGGCAACAGAACTGCGTCGCGGACGTTCAGTGGCGCCACTTTATAGCCGGTAGCTAAGGACGCCGCCCTGCAAAGAGAATTTAATACTCAGTTTTCATAGAAGTTCGTAGACTAATTAGAAATTACATAAGATTCCAGAATTTCCGATTTCGGCTTGAACCCGCCAGTTTCCACTGCGCTACGAAATCAAATACCAAGTCTGGTATAGTACGACTAGTCAGTCCGAAATACTTCGGACTTTCATACACCTCACCATACAGGCTGAAAATTATTTAATCTTTAAAACTTAGTTAGATTATTATTAGTATGTATTTATTGTATGTTTCGTTGATTCTTTTGTATTTGTTTTTACTTTTTTTTTGTTTAATGTGTATTTAAATCACTTATTTTACATAGGTGTTTTTTATAGACAACAGCTCTATTTTGTAACGATGTAAAATAAGTTTACTAGCGACACAGTTTTAAAACTTCTGCAGGTGGCATCGTTTTAAATTTTTATGCTGTAACTATTGTTTTTTGTTCTATAATAAACTATTTATACTACCTATTATTATAATTCTCACAATCACCGTACTTATTCATCGTATCGTAGGTAAACATCGTACATTCAATAGAGAGTATAAAAAAAATGTACAACACCATTTTGTTTCCTCGATACAGGCTCAGCCTAGGGAGGAAGGAAGTTAACAAACCTATAGACAGCTCCCATAGTAGCAGCCTCATCAGCATTGATAGACCGAGCGGGTTCGTGCCCCACCGCGGCCCGCAGCGCCGCATTGACCGCCGGAGCCCTGGACCCGCCGCCAGCGAGCACCAACCGGGCGCCTCCGCCGGCGCCGCCCGCCGCCGCGACCGCGCGCTGGACCACCCCTGACACGCGGGCCCAGAGGTCTGAGCATAGCTCTTCGAATTCAGCGCGGGTTACCTGGAATTTAGTTATTTTATTTTATTTGGGAAACAAACAGTTATTATAAACTGGGTCAAAAACTACATAAATAATACTAAAACCAGAAAAGTTTCGACCATCAATTGATACATTTAATGAAATGAAACATCATTTGTTATATTAAATTAAATGCTGTTTCATTTTATTTCATGCTTTAATAGATGGTCAGACAGATCGGACATTAATAAACAACTAAAACAATTATTAATCTATCAAATTAATAAAAAAACAATAAATAATTAATATAATAATACATCATCATCAGCCTATGTTACTCCACTGTTGGACATAGGCCTCCCCTAATGAGCGCCATAGCGCCCTGTCTTCGGCTTGTCGCATCCAGCATCAGCAATATAATAATACAAAAGAGAAGTAAACCAAAACTGATAATAAACATAAAAGGTAAATAAATAAGAATACATAAAGTTAAGAATCAATCATCTCTTTGCGCTCAAAACTTCACAGTATTATTATCATCATCATCATCAGCACATGTTAGTTCACAACTGGACATAGGCCTCCCCTAATGAGCGACATAGCGCCCTGTCTTCAGCTCGTCGCATCCAGCATCTGCATTATTTCGTATTCTTCAGTATTATACAGGATGTTAGGAAGCTCGATGCAAAGCCTTCAGGGGGAGAGGAAGCCTGACGTCTTTAGGCAAATATCTAAACTAGATTACCTTCAACATCATCAACATCAACAGCCTATGATAGTCCACTGCTGGATTAGTAGACTAGGCCTCCCCTAATGAGCGCCATAGAATGCATTACTCATCATTTGGGGGTTATTGCCCATAATCCCCACGCTGGGCATGCGGGTTGGGATCGCAGTTCGGTGTAGTTGTTCTGCAGAAGACGCTGCTGCCCGCCCCCCGGTGTTTTCCCTTAGTCGCCTCTTACGACACCCACGGGAAGAGTTGGGGTGGTGAAATTCTATGCCGGCACCACACGACTAAGATAGATTACCTTTGTCCAATAATAAAAAAATAAAAATAAAATATGTCCTGCAGTCGTCAAAGTGAATAGAAGTAGGCGCGAGATACGCTACGGTGCGAACAACTACAAATAACTAACACTGCAAAACCAGCATTATGTTCGTAAGTAAATCAGCGGCTAACAACTCACCAAAACCTTAAAGTCCTTATCATCAAGCAAGCTCTCGATCTGGGCATAGTGTTCAGTATTGGCAGACAGCACAATCTTCAGTCTCTCCGCTTCCTTCAGCAGTTTGGACATGGCGCGGGGCGAAGCCCTAACGTCAGCGCCGCCGTTCGCCTCCCAAGCCTTGATTAGGTGCTCGCGGAGACGGAGCGTCATCTCGTGACCGCCTAGAGTTCTAGAAAGTTAATTGATTTTAGTTTATAATAATAATAAAAATGATGTTGGCTACGGCTACGGCTACACATGCCTTCCAAAGAAGGTCACTATATGACCCGTGATCATGGAAATGAGATATTAATAATAATAAGTCTTCATTTCACAAATGATATATTATGAATTATCATATACAGACATATTTTGAGTTAGAATACAAATTCAAATTACAATAGTACATAGACTATATACTAAGACTCTAGGTTTAAGTTGCAATACCCACCCATCTCATATAATGTTTCTGATTGAAAAAGTGTCTCTGGCAGACTCTTGATAATTGAATTGTTTAAGTTTTTTTCTTTTATCTGTATTTTGTATGTTCTTAGTCTCAAATAAATTCATATCTATCTAACAAACTTCGATTAAATTGCAACTTTTGAGAATTTGTCCCCATGATGATCTTGAGGCATAAAATCTCATAAGGCAAAGTTCCAAAAAGGAAAACAATCAAAGCTTGTTATAGCATTTTAAGTACCCTTCTCTTGGAATTACCGATGCACCTAAACTTGATCCCTTTAGTATTCTTTGTTCATTCTACTCCCACATCAAATGAGGTGAGCCGATGTCAATCGATTCCGAGTTGATATTGTAGGCGCGACAACCTTAATATCATAATGGATGTTCAACAGTAGATTGTAAGCTTGTCTTACCACGATATATTAAATGGAAACATTCATTCTTGGTATTTAATTTTATTTACGTTAAGTTTGAGCGAAAAAACCCAGTGAACTTTTTTGTAGTTAGTTAAAATGTATTGTGTAGGTATAGAAATATAATTTCCCTAAAGTTTAATCGAAAAAAACTATGAACTTTTTTGCAGTTAAAGTTAGCAAATTCAAAATGCATATTTTGTACACATAAACTATTAAGGGCGCATACAATACAACCTCAACTCTGTGCGAAAAGGCTAGACATATGATTTTGCGTTCATAAGAGCGGGACAGGGCATTGCAACTCAAGTCCAAAAATCACCAAAAATCAAGTTTTAGCTTATTATTAATTAGGACATTATTTGAAAAAACCGAAACATATAACATTTTTATTATACTTAATTCTATTACCACGCTTATTGTCAAGATCTGAACTTCTGTATTTATTGAGAAGTTTAGGTTTTAGTAAAAATTTAGAGGTAGCTTTGCGATTTTTTTCTATCGAGAAAAATTTATGGAATCGTGTTTTTGAAACATATGATCGATAGATTAAGTCCTGAACTTTACCATATATCAATTTCAAAGTTAAATATTCAGTAGTTTAGACGATATGGACATCCGGCGGAGTTGAAAATTAGCAGTTTGAGGTAGTATAGAGGTACACTCTTAAGGGATTGCTCCTTTAAGCGTCCCACTGCTCGGCAAAGGCCTCCCCCAAATATCGCTTCGATCCTGTTCACGTTTTCAACCCAATAATTTAGGAAGGTCAGAGATATATTAATGAAAGAATTTTCAAATCAGACCAGAAGTTTCTTATAACCATTCTCATCAAAAAATTTAACAAATGTTTATCGCTAAAAATAAGAAAATAACTAAAACCTCTTTAAAATGTTAGGATTTATAACTGCCCCTCTAGCACGGGCATAGCCTTCTATGGTACAAGTAGAACAGACAATAATAGCATCGCCTCGCCATACATTGCATACATAATTGAAGTTCCAGGAATGTAATTCACGCATTCGATGACAAAATGACGTAAATTATCTCTATTCTACCCTAGACAAAATCCCGTACTTAGAAGCCTGAAGAGTATCATAAAAATCTTACCTATCAAATCCAACACCAAGTACTTGCAGCTGAGGCACAGTCTCAACATATCCCTTGTCCTTTATCTTGACGGTCTTGTATTCCACGAGAGCTGCTTTAGTGGACGCTGCTCCCATATCGAAGAACAACGCATGCCACGCCGTTTCATTTATCTCCTGTAAGTATGTTATAATATTAGTTGAATACTAATATTATAAAGAGGAAAGACTTGATTGTTGGGATTGAACAGGCTCCAAAACTACTGGACCTATTGTAAAATATCTTTAACTTATTCTTCGTACAGGGAGTGTACGAAGAATAAGTTAAAGATATTTTTGCCTTTCTTAAATTCAAATAATCTTTCCATCCATAGTTTGCCTGGAAGAGAGTGCATCTAAGCCAGGGCGGACCACTTGCTACCACTATATAAACCACTACTAACAAACCAGTACTATGAGCGTTAATGAATTCATTTTAACAGTATCAAATATCTTGACTGAAACACTGGTTCAATAAGTACCTCAGTTTGGGTAATTGTGTTAAACACTAGAATGAACTTCAATATAGTTTAATCACTTTTCGAAATAGTAGAATGGACTTCAATTTGGGCGGGGAGTTGTTGGGTTATCAATGGATGGAGCTCACTGTACCTACATGAAAACATCAACCAGGTCAATTGGATTTTTAAAGCAATGGTAACATATACTTACTATATTACATAATGTTTTTACAGTAAAAAATAATTTACGAATCGTATGACTATGCGGGTCTATTCTAGTCACGTCACACAAGTTTTACGTCAAGTAAAACATTGGCTAACCACTAAAACTTTATAACGCGGTAAACTTGGAACGGTTTACATGATTAGAAGAAATGAATAGCTTTCGTTAGTTGGTAGTTGGTAGACCTGGTTATACTTTACGAGTTCTAAGCAAAATATCCTTGCAAAATTTCGTAATAATTCAATTGTTCAATACGCGCGAATGTTTATGCATTGTCAGATGTACGCGCGAGTTACTCTGCAATAAATGAGTTTAAGATACACACACACAGAAGGACCCAGAAGGGCCAAGGGAGTTAGATTTTAAGCTCCCAATACCAACCTACATATGTTAATATTTGCAATCAATAAATAATATTAGACAACCCACTCAGCATCATCTAGGCCCAAGCTAAGCAGAGCTTGTGTTATGGGTACTAGATGACTGATATATAAAAAACAGTAATATTACTTAAATGGATATTTTAAAATGACATTTAATTGCCAATATGAACAAAAATGTAGCATGAGCAGCAAATCGGCGGTAAACTCATTAGTTCACCGCCAATTTGAACCACTAGACAAGTATTTTGATATATTATTTACCAAAATCGCTTGACATTTTGATGCTTGGTGGTAAAACAGTCTGCCAACCACATAAAAACACAAACATACCTTCCTCCTAAATATGCCATAGTTGATAGCAATAGCGGTGTAGTCATTGATCAGTTGGAGCACATTCAGTCCTGCCAAAGCACCGGCCTCCTGAAGAGCTCGTCTTTCAGCTTGGTTAAAGTAACCAGGCACTGTGATGACACAGTCACTGACCGGATGACCTACGATAAATAAACAAATAATAATAAATAAATAATGCTGGACAATTTACACAGTATTATCTAGCCCCAAGCTAAGCAGAGCTTGTATTACGGGTACTACATAACTGATATACATAATAATATACAAGTACATAGATAGATATTTTTTATTATACATAGAAAACAACAGAACACTCTGAACTAATATTTGCAGATCGTACAAACATTTGTCCCGAGGCGGGAATCGAAACCGCAACCACCATCGTCGCAGGCAGATCATCACCACCTCGCCACAGAGGTCATCAAAATTATTGATTAGTTTCAGTCAACATAATATACAGATGGTAAAAAACTAATGGTGAATACATATATCAATTGCCAAAGTAGACAGAGCTTGTGTTATGGGTATCATCATCTGCAGCCCAACTTCATCAACTTCATTTTTGTTTATGAAAGATGTTTTAGAAAAATTCCGTCACAAATGTAAATTGTTTGCAAAATAAATGAAATGAAATGATGCTATGATACAATTATAGGCAAGCTCATGTGCCACTCCAATTTATCCTGCAATAATCTTGTCCAGCTAGCTAAGCTAAGCGCAGTGACAAAATCATTTTTGGCTATTTTGTGCAAATTTGAATGAAATACACTACAAAACTGATGACTAACATTGTCAAAGTGCGTATTGTACTGAGAAATTAGCAATGTCTTTTGTCCTATCATCATATTTCCATTACATAAGTTTTATTAGAATTTACTTGAGAAAATAAATTTTCTTCAAACAATGTCTTTTAAGCATCTTATCCCAAGGCAAGTTGGTCTTATCTCACATTTCTTGTAAAGGGCACAAAATATTTTCGCCAAACCATTGTTTTTTTTTTTTGTTTTGATACATTCTGCACATTTGATAATGTATTTTTATTGGTACCACAAAAAACTTATCATCAGCTAAATAAAGTCTTTACTCTGTCTCTAGATTTAAAAATATTGATGTTCAACTTTTCTTACCCTGGCTGATTTCCGAGAACTCCTTAGCTTTGCCCAACAGCTGGGCTACCAGTTCCTCTGGTGTGAATCTTGTGTTCTCATCATGAACAAACTCGAGGGTGCCTCGGTCTGTTTCCACTATCTCATAGTATGGGAAACGCTCCCTGTGAACACACAAGATTAAATACTTATCAAAATATCAGGAGTATTCATGAAGTTCAAGATCAATTTGAAGTCAGGTAATACTGATGAAATAATTTGGAAACTTGTGATATTTCAAATGTTAGATACATAATAAAAAACTGTGCGATAAAATGTTCTTTCTGTGGCTTATGCTTCTACATGCCTACATTTTAAGGTCATTGAACCTGCAAGAATTTTAGAGTTAATTTATTCAACTTATTCAATTTCATCACAAAAAGTATGATCCTGTTTGGTGGTTAAAAATTATTTGTTATAACAGTTTGACTGACCTGTAGGCCTGTACCATTGGATGGTTGAAAGGCTTTCCAAGAAGGTCTAAAAGGTATTTGTAAGCATTCTTTGGGAATCTGACACCAACGTTAACAGCGTCTTCTCCGAAAGTTCTCACGCCGTCTCTAAACGCGACGACAGCCGGCGTTTTCCTTTTTGACTCTTTGTTGAGTATAATTTCCATAGGTACACCAGGTGACACGATTCCTATTTTCATCCATTCTGAACCTAAATCAATGGATATGACTGCCGCCGCGTCGGTGTGGTGGCTTAGCAATAAGGACACGAGGACCACACTCAGTATTCCATACATTCTCTGTAAATAAACACAAGAAATATGATCAATGTAGCACCGAAAAGACGTACTGTTTCCAGAAAACTACGTGTCGCACAAGACAGGTTTTCTATAGAAGTATGCACTTACGTTGTTCAAAATCATTTTAGTTCAGGACCATAACATCCAAACTATGTAATTTTAAGATTTTATTTCAGAAATTGTCAAGAATTATGAACCTTCTAAATTATTTTCTCTTGAAAAGATCGAGCCAGCGAGTTTAGTCCACGTCAAGTTTAACGTGTTTACTTCTTTTTGGTTAACGAAACGTCAATATTTTATTGCCATCTTAACATTGTTTTTTCCCACTATTGATCGCACAGCGCCCTTTTATAATCGATTTAATCATCGAATACCAAATACAGGTCTAATTGTTTGCATGAATGGTTTTAATCTTATACTTATTTTTTTTCTTTAGCCTAGAAAACTGAAAAAGTGAGGGAAACATGGTTGATGCTTTGTTTGGTTTGGTTACAAGAAGAGTGTAAGCGTAGTGTAGACATAACTGCAATGCCTGCCACATATTGTCTATGGTATCGATGATGGCATGGCACTTGAGTAGAATACGTGTACCCACAAGGACATCTCTAGTAGGAAGCGGAAATACGCCAGAGACATAAAATCATATGTTTATTTATGTTGATTGCTCTATAGTTTATGGTTTGATTGGGTGGAAGAAAAGGTGTTTTGTTGAGTTTTGATTTGATTGCAAGTACGGAGGTTGCGGAATGCTGTTTATTTATTGTGATTACTAATTTGTAACTATTGCATCCCCCAGCAAGCAACATTACAAGGTGAGTGGATATACTTTAGCGCTAATAGTTAAAATAAAGCCATAACTTCCCATGATACATCTTGAGTGGATTGATTGCATAGTTTACATTGTTTTCGACGTAATAGAACACGCATTTTGGATTTTGAACCTTGGTTGAGATTCTTTTAAATTGGTGCGTCGCGCTCGGACGATGATACGACATGGGATGTGATGGTATCGTTTACATGCGGTTCTAAAAATGTTACTAGACGCATGAATTACGTCGAGGCGCATTCGGGGGCGCTCCTTCTAAATATGGAACGGGTGTTGGTGTTAGTTGTGGCGTCCCCTGCTTGGCGTCGGGGCCGCCGCTGGTATTATGTAATAGCCCTTGGGAAAGCGCGTTAGCACGTGCAAGTTGCACGCGGGTCCACGTCGTCGGAGTCCGCGTCGCAGCGCGCACGCGGTGGCCGCTCCGCTCCGCGCTCCTCACCAGTTTCCTAGCAACACGTTGTTGATACCTATCACCACTACTGACCTAATGAACACATAAACACATGGCTACAATCTGGCTATTACATCATAAGATCGCGTGCATCGCAAAGCGCTGCCTACGTTGCTAGGGCGCATATTGGCCATAACAGTCATAAACCTTGCATTTCCTTTTCAAATGTTAGTTAAGTTTTTAGACTGCTAAATTTGTGAGTGCTGTGAAGTAACCTTCCTGACCTTGGTGGTTTCAATCTGGTATTAAACAGGTAAAAACTTACTAGAAAAACATGCTGTACTGAAGATTAAGTGTCTAAAAATAGCTATTAGACCTTTGCATGACCTAGATGCACACTTCCTGTAAGAATTCTATTTTGGATTGTCACCCAGAGACAATGCTCCACTTTCAAACGCACAAACCTGGTCTGCACTGTGTCATGTTTATGAAATTATGCTTTTATAGTAGCTTCAAGTCATTACATTTGGATTCCAAGTAATTTTACATCTAATTTTTACTGCAAAATCCTAGCTAGATTAACCAGAACATAAAAGTATTTTTGACTAAAGGAATAAATAAAAATGCCACCTGATCAACTGTATTAGTATATTATTATGTGCTTGCCATTGGGGTACCTAGTAACATACCTATTGATACTAGGACTGGCTAAGGCAATATATAATCTCTGCCTAAATGATAAGTTACAAAATGAGATTACTTGACTATGAATTTATATCATGTTTTTTTTTTTAGATACACCTATTAATTTACTTCTACAGGAAAAGAAACTACTTCTAACCCCATACAGTTCAAAACTGGCATACCAAGTGATCTAACCATGTAAAGTATTTTAAGGCATGAAATAATAGCCAAATATTTTCTTTTGCCATTTCTATGCATAGGTTGCTTGGGTTTCTGGATTTAATGAGGAAGAAAGAAAATGCTTTTATATAAAACTTGACTCCTTATTACAGGTGTTTGATTTTACCTCAATTTTAATGGAGAAACACTTCCAAACATCATTGCATTATGAAAAGCAAGTAAAAAATAAAGGCTTTATTTGATTCAGTTTTTCTAAGATACATTTATCTTACCTTTACTTGACATTAAACTTTATCATCCATGTGGTCAAATAATTGAGGAAATGGTATTCATTGTGGTCAAAGCATATCCTTTAATATGCTTTGATAGTCCCAACATTAATTTGGTAATAAATGCAAAAGTAAGGATTTAGGTTAAATAATCAGTTCCATTATTATTTCTGAGTTACAGAACAATTAAACCAAGGAAAGAAAAGTTGTATAGTTTCAAAAGTAAAAATACATTTCAATGTGTATAATTTAACAGGATATGCAAATAAAACAGTCACTTCGTAAATTCGGTCATCATTAAGTGCGTCAAGTATAACCGCCAACAAAACTGTTTACTTATCCGTGACAAAGCTTAGGCTTTGACTTAAATGTAAAGAAAGAAAAGAAAATAATGTAACTAACCTTAATCAGTAATCACTAATCACACAAATCAATAACATTAACACTAAATTATTACGAGAGTCTCATGTACTTTTTGTGCGTAGCATAAGTTTATGGCAAACATGACCCGGGCATAGGTCATGTTTGCTATAAACTTATTGTCCAGCCAGGGTAGATACTGGTGTGTCTACCCAGCGCTGGTTGCCTGGTTTTCATACAGGCTTATAGGTCAGTTACGTCACAACCATCATCGTAACAAGACGTATTGTTAAGTTTTGTTTGTGATACGCGTGCTCGCGCAGAAATCCATGACGATACCACGCACTCGCTACTATGCCAAGGTCACTTAATATTATGTGAACATGTCACTACGTCTTACAATAAATTAAATCGATTTAAAAAAACATTCCGCGTTCCGGTTTCTGAAGACGCAAACGTGTAGGTATAAATAAATTTGGCTTCGTTTGTTGTTTAAATGTGATAAGAAGTTTATAGTTACTAGTTAGATAAGGTTACGTAATAATATAAATAACGCTGGGCAATTCACACAGCATCATTTAGCCCCAAGCTAAGCATAACAAGCTATGCTTGTTTTGGGTACTGCATAGATACCTTAGTAATCAAATCAAATCAATCATTTATTTGCAAGAATACATAATTATTATACAATACCTTACATAGATATGTATGTGTTATAATAATGGTATTAAAAACACCTAGAACAAATCTGAAGATCGTCAATAAATTTGTCCTAGGCGGGAATCGATCCCACAATCTTCTGCGTTGCATCTTCGCCCTGCCACACGATATAGTGAAGATAGCAGCTGGGTTTCTTTAAAATACCGAATATACATCACAGTGTTGCCAGCTAGGTAGGTAGAGCTAAACTGTTCGTCATCTCATGATTGCGTCATTAAATTCCCCCCATGAGATACCTATAACACCGTTAACATGAAAAGTACGCGTACAAGTTATAAACAAATACTGAGCGAATATATTATTAGCAATCGTTTCAGTTCCGCGATATCTAATCAACAGTTTTATAGAAGGAATTTATACATGTTAGGCATGCTTAAAGCTGTTACTATTATTATGAGTTTATTTAGTTTTCTTTAATTATACGTCACTGGGTCTGAACTCAAGGTCTGAACAGTCTTAATGACAACAATCTCGTCAACCTACAGTCTACCAAAACTCTGGGCACATTAATTCAAAATCGTTACCATACAGCACAATAATGTGCATTCAAATATAGGCTTAAACTCTTTATCTTTAAAACAATTACATAACAAAATGGCTTCCCGCAATCTTAACAGAGTGGCCCGAAAGCGGTCTGTCATCTGATGCCGTCATGCATGACGGACCAGATTAGATATAAAATCTATCTAAAAGCTTTTCTTTTACGGCAGTGCTTAGGCGCTCATCTGCGACAATCTTAATCCTACTCAGATGCTGAATCGCAGCTTTGACAAGGTATAAATTAAAAGGCAGCTGTAAATCTTGCTGGCCTAGTTAAAACCTAAAAGCGAGATATAAAACACTTGCACAGCGCAGTTACCAAGTGTTGTTTAAGATAATTGAACTTATCTGTCTCCCATATACAAAACTCTTTGGTGGAAATATAAACCTATTTCATTTAAGAGGAGTCCGTTGCACCTACCATATCCCTCTGGATCCCCTTTTGCGGTGGAATATAATAAAGCCGGGTCTCAAGTCTTGAAAATTACTCTGCGGTGATGTACTTGAACCTATGAAACAAGGAAATAGGTAATATCAGTGCCGCCTTCGGTTTGATTAAATGTCGTAAACAAAGCGTTCAATATCAAGGTTCAAGGTTGATATCTGTGACTTCCAATGGAACCTTACTTTATCAGTACCTTTGCAGAACAATATTCGAGATTATCAATCTATTTTTTTGGTAACAGTTTTATCTATCACTAGCCTCTGTCTGAGGCTTCACTTACCATTTAGTTTTCGAGATCAAACACGGTCACAAAGTTTTCAATTAAGTATATTGTAGTAAGTAGTACATTTATACCATAAAACTCCTACTTGTTAACGTTACGGGCCTAACAATCCTTGTAATTTCATACTTACGGAGTTGGTTTCCTTAGACATCGGGAATCCCAAGAGCCCTTTTTCTAACTCCAAGGTGTCAAGTGTCTACCAGCTTATGTAAAATCAACGCTTGTAAGCATCGAGTTTGCTTGAAGGTAACAATGCAGTTGTATAAACACTGACGTCACGTGACGAAGACGTCATTGCTGTAAGGATGTGAAAAGATTGTGTTTTTGTCAATACCGTGTTATCGTTGTTTATATACAGTTAGATGTAATACTGGAATTCCTAATGAAATACTGGAATATACATCTTATACGAGTATGTTACTTTTAGAAGTTGATTCAGCACTAGCGCAATCCCTGTAATTTCACTTCGGGTTCAATTCAATTCAGTCAAAGCCAATAATTGTATAGACAGAGCGAAAGTTGTAGAAATTAGACAGGCTTTATAGGCTAAGTTTTTGGTTTCCTAGACTAAGACGAAGCCGTACGATTGTGTGACAATCTTCGCACTGTATTGGAAATGGATTATAGATGGAGCTATTTGTGAATAGGTAGATACACTCCGTCACTCTGTGAATCATACGACGTACCCTGTAAGTTGTTGCTTTCTGACGGAATTAAGCTCTACTAGCAAGAGATACACATAATGCATGACATACGCATAATGGTTCATCATAAGCTGTGTTGCCTCCCAATGCAGAGTGGAGCGAAATCGACCAACCACATTGGTTGAATGTAGCATCTCGTCATCCCGCGGGTGCCTGATTGGTTGCTTCCACAACTGCGTCAGTGGAAATCGTACGCATTCGAACTACTAAACCCCATATCTTTAGACAATTCTTCAACTAATCCTTCGCTCAAACTTGTCTGAGGTTTTCTCAAGCATTCCTCCAAAAGATACTCGAGTTCGGTATGCATGGTCGCTAATTTAGTTTCTCAACTATTGTAATAAGGTTGAATCGAGTCAGTGCGTCACCATTACTAATATTGTAGGCTTCAACGTCTTAAATGTCATAAAAGTAGTCTGCAAAATCCATAAGGCACTTTTGAGGAGCATTCAAGGTAGATCGCGAGCGAGGTGGCTTGATATGACAATTCGTTTCTCCACTACTATGAAAACATTTTCTAAGATTAGTTCTAGTGGAAAGTTTTATAATATAATGAGGATCAAGCATACCAAAAAGCTTTTGGGAGGTTGAGTAGAGTTTGAGCCGAGGTCGGTAGGCCTTAATATAGGGGGCAAGTGTAAGTCTGTTACTAACAAGTGTGTGTTTTTGTTACCAGATGGCGCCTATGCGCGGAGAGCGCGGCGGGTCCCCCGCGCGCGGCGTACGCGCTACCCTACCCCTCCCCCGGCGCCTCATCAGACAGATCGCGAGGCACGTGGCTTCCAGCGGACGGTCGCTCAGGCGTCTGGAAGTCTCCGGCCGCGTCATAGACAACTTCGACGACATTGAAGGCATTTCTGACGAATCTGACATGGATATGGCACAGCCAGCGTAAGTGTTTTTGATTGGCAAATTACCATTATAAACCTCCGAGGAATCTAACATGGATATAGCACAGCCAGCGTAAGTGTTTTTGATTCGGAAAAATTACTATTAAAAACCAACAAAATTACGATTGTGGTAAGCTAGGTCGCTATGGCGCGTTCAAGAAGCCTATGTTTTGCAGTTAACTGGTATAGGTTGCCGTAAAAACTTATTTACTAAACATATTGACAAGCTGATTTCACTGCTGATTTTTGCTTTGATGACACATTGATTTAATAAAATCCACCTGATAGACTTTGAACGGTATCACTTAGTATCGTAAACGTTGATAAGTACCCGGTAGTAATTGTACCCATACAACAGTTCTCATCGTGTCCGCAGCAATATGATCTACTTACCTAGACCGAAATAATCTTAGGCTAGCTAGAAAACCTAGAAGGGTCAGTAAGAAATCCTCTTATTCATAAACCTCTCCTATCTTTACGCAACAGCGCTAGCGTTTGTCTGCTTAGGAACTGTTGAGTAATTATAAAGAGGTAAATGAAATACCTTGAATTCCGTCCCAAGAAAACAGGTGTGTGTCAATTTTGAAACATGGATAAAAATACTAAAGTCATTCATGACAGGATATTTACTGTGATATAAATTATAAGTTTTTTTTTATTATTTTGCCAAATTTGCCATAATTTCATCCGTCATGATCGCGGACAAACTGAAGCCATGGCGCATGAAACTGTGCCGAAATATTGGAAAACTCAAGATTTAACGGTAAATATCCCGTCATTGTATATTTACTAATTGTCACATCTAAAGATATTTCTTTAGATGTGACAATTCCTACATGTAGAAAATGGTATGACACACCTACCGAAAGCTAGTTACCTAAGACTTGAAAGTAGTTTTTTTCTAAGCCACTACTATGTAGGAGCCACTAATTGTAGAGGAATCTCGAAGAGTTTTAGCATTACGCATGTATCTTATATGTGAATGATGACATTGTTAGATCATGCATGACATGTGACTGACGTCCTTGCTAGTGGTACAGTCAGCTGCGAAAATTTGTGTACACTTACACTCCCATGTTTCAATTTAGGTTGATTGTTTTCGCTTTTTTGACAACTACGATGACTATTACATACTTGGAAGAGATTGCTCGTAGCGATAAGGCCGCCCTTTATACTTCCTGTACTGTAAGAAGTTCTGTTTGTGATGTTCTCTTCCTTTGTGCGATATAATAAAGTATTTTCTATCCATCTATCTATACATTGAAAAAGGTTTACGTGCACGACTAATAAAAGTGAAAACATGGGGAGTGTATATTTATGTTTACATATTTTCGTAGGTGACTGTACCTACAGTATTTACACTGATACTCACGGGTACTATGGTGTTTACTCGTACAAGGAAACAACATCCATGGGCTCGATTTCCTATTCGATTTTATTTATACACTGTAAGTGCTTTTTGATTGCCGCGCGGCGTCGTAGAAATGTCATGTAAAAGGTTGAAGCAAAGGGTGATGTTTAAAGACCGGTCTTTTGTTGACACGTGGATTAATATTTAATGTGGGTATACAGTCAACGCCTTAAAGAGTTGAACAGTTGACTAAGAATCCCGTGTACACACAAAACCACAGAAAGCGCTGATCAAGGCGCTTAAGCTTTAGGAGTGATGTGATACCGCTCAACTCCAGAAAGCGCTTTACAAATACGACGTAAATGTAATTTTTTTGTAGTATATCAGGTTTAGATATATGATTTTCAGAACAAATGGACTTTTTTGAAGCGACCATTCAATCTTTAAAAACGTATAGGTGAAATTAGAATCTACAGAATCGCTTACAAATGGTGTAGTTATTCGGATAATAATCCAATCTGCAGTTTTTTGTTCAGGGTAGTCTGGTCTATAGTAGTATCTCTATTATGTAATAATATTGTACTATGTAGATCAGTCATCTAGTACCCATAACACAAGCTCTGCTTAACTTGAGGCTAGATGATGCTGTGTGGATTTTCCGACATTATTTATTTATTATTATAGTTTTACGTGTGCGTGGGTTTGGTCTTCATCTGTATAGCTCTTTTAGGCGGTGACTGTACATATTCATAATTTGCAAGGAAATGTTAAGAACAAACACGTTTTCAAGTCTTGCAATCACAATTCGTTAGTATTAGCGTTGATAGCTTATCAGTCGCGTAATATAGCAATACCTAATTTGTAATAACTTTGATAAACTGTCGACCTCGTGGCGTAGTAGGCTAACAGTCTAAGTTAAGATACAGGGTGATGTCGCAGCTGGGAAAATATCTTTGTTACTAGAAGGGTACATTTTTACGTTTATGCTAAGTATTACTTCAATGTACAGTGCGCCTCAGAATTACACTAAAATAAATAAAGTACCCCCCTTGTCTACAAAATATTTTCGACTACTTCTAATTCCCTTGCAACTTGTCACAAATTTTCACATCCAAAAATTTATCACGTTGCCGCTTAGGATCGAACCGCCCTTCCATAATACTCAGTCTGATATTCCCAACAATAACAACTATTGTGTCCCACATACATTGAGATATGGGGGGTACTTATATGTGACGCGCACTGTACCTACTGAAGAATTTGCATTAAATAGCAGTTTAGACGCATATGCTGAAATTAAATAGACTGGTATTATTTATGGGATATTATGAGATCTAGCTACTATTTGTATGAAAGCATTATGGTCTAACTAGAGGCAATCTTCATATTTATATTTATTATATTCATGATACACCGGGAACACACCGGGGGGCGGGCAGCAGCGCCCTCTGCAGAACAACTCCACCGAACTGCGGTCCCCAACCCGCATGCTCAGCGTGGGGATTATGGGCATTAACCCCCAAATGATAATGCCATCTATGGCGCTCATTAGGGGAGGCCTATGTCCAGCAGTGGACTATTATACGCTGGTGATGATGATGATGATATTCATGATAAGCCGTGTGGTGCCGGCATAGAATTTAACCACCCCAACTCTTCCCGTGGGTGTCGTAAGAGGCGACTTAGGGAAAAACACCGGGGGGCGGGCAGCAGCGCCCTCTGCAGAACAACTCAACCAAACTGCGATCCCCAACCCCCAAATGATGAATAATACCATCTATGGCGCTCATCAGGGGAGGCCTCTGTCCAGCAGTGGACTATTATAGGCTGTTGATGTTGATGATGTTGATATTCATGAATGCATCATAGTGTACATTTGTAGGTCTTAGTATCAAGGAGACGCAATGGTACCCAAGTAGAGTGTGGCAATAGGTACTGAATGTGTATTCTGGGGTTTTAAGGAAGATCTCTTGTAAAGTTTTAGCAAAAAATATAATAAAATAACTTGTTTTTAATTGATAAGTAGATATTTATAAAGTATAATTCAGAGGTAGCAATGTTACCTACATTGCTTGTTAAAGTATTTTAATTAATTTGTATTATAATTTTTCGTCAAAGAATCATTATAATTATAAATATAGTGGCTTTTATAAGGTATTGTTTTAATTTGGCTTAAAATATTTGTTATTTCCTCGTCTTTAAGTAGAACTAAAATAAATCTTATATTTCCTTTTTAATATAGACTAGCGACCTCTCCGGCTTTGCACGGTTGCAATGCTGATACAAAAACCTTTCTCTTGAATCACTATCTATTAAAAAAACATCAAAATCCGTTGTATAGTTTCAAAGATCTAATCATATATAGGGATATACAGACAGACAGCAGCGACTTTGTTTTATACTTCGTAAAGATTCGTTGGATAGCGTCGCTGTAGATTAGCAGTATTTTTTTTTTAATTATTAGGGAATATCTAATAATTTGGAATTATTAGGGATATTTTCGGATAAGTTCGTTCAAGAATAAGAATATTATTATATAAGAATAACATAATGTATTTGCGCAAAAATACTCACGGTACTATAACTAACAACTTAGGTACTTCAAAATACTTATAAAACTAGCCCGAAAACCACAAAATGACGTCTGCCTCAGAACGCAGGTCATTTTGTTAGCATTCAAATATATATGTAAATACATTTAAGTGTATTTACATATATATTATGTAATACCTATCTTAATGCCTATCTTAAGTTGATGAAAGTGTTCTGAAGTGCAGTTATCGTATGCAACACCATCCGACGTTTCGTCGACTCTGTTTGATACTGCCATTACTCTGAATTTTAGCCTTATGTGTTCTCAAAATGGTGAGGACAGGGCGCTATGGCTCTCATTAGGGGAGGTTTATGTCCAGCAATGGACTAATATGTGCTGATGATGATGTGTTCTCAAAATGCATATACTCGCACACATTAATTAACCATACTCGATATAATTTCAAATACTGCATAACAATATCCAATTCCCTCTAACAAGCTAGGGCAGGGTGAAAGGGGTGCAATATTACCCTATTTCTAGACCGTGACCTTTTTAAATGTCAGAGGTTTATATGAATGCGCGTTGGGCTGTTTGCTTGTCGAAGCTTGATGCTTGTAATTGTAGGGGAATGTAGGTTACTAAGTTTCGTAGGATTCCTATAATATGACGATAGTCTGTTATTGGAATTTAATATTGTAAAGATAAAAAGATAAAGATTTATTCATCATATTAAACACAAACTTAAATGCTAAAGAATTATATGTATTAAGTCCGTGGATCAAATAATATTGTCAGTACATTCGTTTGATGTTTCTTATTGATATGAAATTGAATCGATTTATACAGAAGTATCAATGTATTAATAATAATTATAATTATTTAGAAATGCTGTAGACGGGCATTTTTGTCTACATTTGCCGGTTTAAGTGGATTTAGTAATTCAAAAATTATTGTATATCTTGTCTAATAGGAGCATCCTAACGTGACTATCAAAATAGGATTCCTATCTCTAATATTATAGGATTCCTATAATATTAGATAGTAATGTGTTGCTAGCGCGGTCGCGATAGCAACCGTAACTATAATTACATGACATTAAGCCTGGTGTGTCTCACTGCTGGGCAAAGCTCCCTCTGTTCCTTCCACACATTTGCGTATTTTTTATACACACAATTGCGAGACTATGATATGATAAATAAGACTTGACTTTTTTGATATGGCAATATAAATGTCTGAACTGAAGAACATACCTGCTCACTAATTTGCGTTTTTGTTCATGTTTCGTTTACGTCACTTTGTAATATTTGCACGTCGAATAACCAGACGTGCTGCTACAGTGAAAAAAGAAAACCCCTTTGGTAGAGTTAATATGAAAAATTATTTTTCCATTGCGTGTCTTGACCCATGTTTTGTGATAAATGCTGTTTTGTTCTGGTAAAGGCGCCATATTGTTCGGTAAACCCCGATTTACGGTATAAATATAAACGCAATTTTTTAGTAGAGCGTGTCCATAGACGTATTTGAACTGCGAATGCACTGGACAAAGAGATGTGTAGAATTTTAGTCGCTTCTACAACAAAGTGAAAAACACAAATACAGAGAGGTATATTTTGTGTTTTTTACTTTGTTGTAGAAGCAACAACCCGAATTTAATGGAGACAATTATTTGTACTCGGCCCGCAATAGGTAACTAGGCTAGCCCAAAAACTAGTAAATTCAATACATATTGAATACCTCATTACTGAAAAGTATAACACTATTGTCGACTGTTATTTATAATTATTTCTTTGAATTTCAGATTTCCGAAACATTTCATAAATTGCTACTTTCATCCTTTGTAATTGCAACTCGCGTATTTACAAATATGCGTCAATACAAGACAATGCCGACCCACGTGCAAATGTCTACGTAGTACACGACTGAATTACTTGTAATTCGTCGCTTTGAAGTCGTCCACCTTATTGACTTGTCATTCACCGTCGAGAAAATACGAGAAAACATGATTAGTATTTGTTAGGGATTTTCACCTAAATAGAAGTATAAGTTGTTTTTTAATAAGTTGTAAAATCGCATTCTTGACAATAATAGACAAAAAAACCAGTAGATGAAAGCAGTTAAAAAAATAAAGAAATTAGAACAGTAAGCTAAGCATTACTACCATTACCTCAGCATAAAGTTTTTGTGGTACTGTCAATACTACAACTGTCCAATACTGCGCTGGTTTTCAGTTAGGGTTAGGGCCCTTGCGGAGCGAGAAGAGGGCACATGAAGTACCTATGTACAATATTATTATTAGAGATAAGTCTACGTGATATCCCGAAAAGTGGCGTGTAAAGCCGCGGGCAGACTCGTTTTTTTTACATATCTGGCACGCTAAATTGTATAGAAAATATTTGTTTAGGTCATAAAACAAACAGCACAATTGCGTGCTCGTCAGTTTGACCTCTGAAAATGTAACAGAGGTGAAATACGAAGTCTTTCCAATATTTCATATCCAAGTCTTCGTGTCGTCAGTTTTCTTCTTCAGCAGTCTGTTTCTTCGTAGAAGTTCTTCGTACTCACGTTCTTCGCAGTAGATTAGTACCTAACAACGTCACTATGGAATAATATCGTCACAGAATGACAATTTGATGTTTTACCTTATATCAAGATAGAAAGAAACCACAGACGAAGGGACGCACGTCAATAGTGTAAAGTTTGAAACTATTCTATCAATCTCCGTGCAAACCGCACCGCGAGCACTATCCGAAGTTTTTTTAATATAAGGAGAATCCTTGTGTATGCGATTCTGCGACAATACAATAACAATACCAGTGTCACAGTGATGCGAATTAGCAGGATTTGGCCCCAGTTCTATAAAGAAACTTCTTGGTTGTACCGTTTTGTGTACAGTTTGTGTGCGCATATTTCTCCCTTTAAGTTCAGTGTGACAGTGTTTTGGCAATGCGCCAATACGACTCTATCTATTATAATTAGGCTAATGATCTTGCTGTGTAATTCTAGCTTGTGTTTTTTAAGAATGTGTATAAATATGTTTAGTGTAATTCTATATTATAGATGGGTTCTACTGTTAAGCATGTGGACCGGTTAATACATTGATCGATAATGTATATCACGTAATCCCTCAGCATACACAATGTCTACAGCAAAAGTGCTTTCACCAAGGAGCTTTTGTAGCTTGTGGCAAGCCAGGGTGGAACGCTAGTGTTATATAAACACTAGCGTTCCACCCTGGCTTGCCACAGGTATTAAGTAAACATTTCATTTATTATAAATTTTTACACGAAGTTTTCATAGGGAAACCTGACATTTTTCAAAATATTGTATAGCCTCGGTTCATGAGGGATAATGTAGGTAATGGTGAAAGAATTTATCAACATACCGGCGACACTACATGATACCTAACCGATATGCAAATTAAAATAACGTTAAAACGCTTTTTTTTTTTCCAAAACTGAACCTCAAACGACAGGCAGTTTCGTTTATGATGTTTTGACAGACTACCGATTATTAAAAGCTATACAAACTTATGGTCGATTATCGCGTGCTCAAATTATATTTTCAAGGCGTTTCTTGTTGAATATCACGCTATCTCCAAATTTTTGTCTCCGCATCAATCAATGCCATGTAAACGATAACGCGCTGGGTTAGTAAGACATTGATAAGGGTATCCTATACCCACTATGATTAATCTGTGGACAGTTACCGAGCTGATATGAGAAGTCAAGTTTTTTAGGCCTTGTAGCGCGAGATAGCAAATGTTCACTACGAGATGATTTTGGAATCGCTCTAACACGCTCGATGGCTACTGATTTTCGTGTAAATTCTCGACCGTTACCGTATGTCAATTAGTGTCATGTTTGACTAACTAAACGGGTACACGAAGTCACTCGGAGTCAAAGCCGGTTGTAATACAAATTTTACTTAGGGTGATCAAGATGTTTACGACGTTTATACAAGGGGCATCTTATACTAAAGTTAGCATTTTATGTAAAAATAACTGACATTGTAAAAATAACTGACTTCGTGTACATATTATGTACACGAAGTCACTCGGAGTCAAAGCCGGTTCTAATATAAATTTTACTCAGGGTGATCACAAGATGTTTACACTAGGGGCATCTTATACTCAAGTTAGCATTATATTCATAACAGTCTGCTAAATTAATGCAATGCTTTTTCTCATTCTGTCTTCTCCTATTAACATAAGTCAGAGTGAAAAACACTATATAGCAGCACTTTTAAGTTAGCGGACCTATGTACCTAATCGGTCATCTAGTATCCAAAACATAAGGTCTCCTTACTTACAGCTTGATGATGCTGTGTAAGTATCTTAATTAATGTTTTTTTTTTCTACAGAGCGGCGTGCGGCGGCAACTCGGGCAACTTACCACCGGCTGAGCACGACGACGATCTAACCAGCCTCAGTTGGTTGCAGGACAGGAATTTACTCAGAGGTAAGAAACTATGAACTCAAATTAATACAAATTCAAAGAAAAATACAATTAATAACCAAATTAGAACTAGTATACAATTGAAAGAATTGAGCTTGCTGCAGATCGTTGCAAACAGCAGCAGGTAGCTCAAATGATCAATACCAATACCGGTAGGAAGCGTACCCAAGATGCTGGATGCATTGCCTAAATGTATGGCAATGCTGATGCGCTGCGCCAGATACTGATCAGCTCTCGGGTAACACTGCGCTTCAACCAGACGATTAGATATTTTTTTAAATTTAGAGAGCTCGATTCCAAGAGGGGTTAAATATTATAATATTAATCGATTTTAATAGGAACCTCTTTTGTTTTTGGCTGTGTTTTATTAAAAGTTTTCGCGGGTTGCTACCTTCATTTGTTATTGTTTAGATCGATGATCCCTAGATCCGTTCCATTAATGTTTTATACCTGAAAGATTAGTATTTATTTCGAAAACTGATCGTCCAATCTTTCATACAAACCTCCCAGGATCCCCTCTTCAGTACCTTGGAGTAACATACTCCCATACCAATAAATATTTACTACGAACGGGGTAATCACGTGGAAAAACATTAGCAGACACTTCGCACGAACACGTAAAGTTACGAAGTGTTTGTATTTCGTTTCGTCATCGGCGTTGACTGATAGGCCGCGGGTGACTGATGCGTGACCGCGTTTTGGGTATTATCCTTGTTTCAAAGTATAAAATAAGTAATAGAAAATAATTTATTTGTCATTAGGATTATCACATTACACCGACACATAGTTAGGTACAAGTAATTTTGTTATCTATTAATAATGGATTTATGAAGTAGTAGCGGTACGTTAATATTTAACAAAAATTATAAACTTTTACACAGACTTACACTAGGGTAACATTATTGAAGTTTTGGTTATTAAACCACAACTTTTTTTAAATATTTAGCCTATTTTCATCAGAGATATTGTAGGATTCTAATGGAGAAACCTTTTTTCGAATCGGTCGTAGATTCCGAGCCTATTCAATTAAAACAAACTTTATTTGTATTTGTATAGTTTGTATTTGTAATCTTTCCTCTTTATTATATTAGTCCACATAAAAAGAGAAGATACATTCCTTGAAATCTTGAAATAGATTACTTGAAATAATCATTAGTGGACAGGTTCACGGACCCCCGTGGAGGGTTAATGATCATTCAATGATTGAAATTGTCGATCGATACGAAGTCACACGTGGTTTCTTTAAATAAACTACATTTTACCCAAGCGTGCCGACAGCCGTCTCGTATGTGATGCAATACAATACAAAAATTCTTTGTTCCACAATTATTAAAACTGAAACGGACAGCAAGACAAACACAGATTTCGTTGTATAATATGCGACTATAATGCTATAAGCGATCTCTTCCAGGCAACCTTTGGATGGGCTAGTGATAAAACAAGTATAGGCGGTGCGGCTTGTTGTTATACAGAATAATATGAGAATATACGTGAAAAAATACTGAAAGCTATGAATACAGAAAATAAATAAGCTATATATAAATAATACACTACATAGTATAAAACAAAGTCGCTTTCCGCTGTCGCCTTTCCTTAAGTATACTTCGGTCTTTAAAACTACACAACGGTTTTGATGCCGGTTTTGAATTGACTAAGTGATTCAAGAGAAATGCTTATATATTATATAACATGCATTAGTATCAGAATTGAACCCGTGCGAAGCCGGGCCGGGTCACCTGTGCTTACTATAAAATATAGCCTGACATAACAGTTTACACGTTTATGATAAAATTTTTAAACTATCATGATTATTAACCATAAATTCATTTATAACGGGATATTTACCATGATATAAGTTATTCAGCGAATAAGACTGTCGGAATTGTGGTAAACTCAAAACTAAATCGCGGTAAATATACCGTTATAAATGACTTTAGTCACACTATTTAGTTCGCTCAGTCATTAAGTTGTAAAACGGTTACCTAAATCCAGGCAGAAACAGAATTGAAAACTTCTAAACTAGTATTTTTTCCAAGCTGATTCATTTTTTGTGCGAATTTGTTTGATCTGTAGGCCATGTACAGTTATCGTCTAGGGTAGAATAGAGAAGTTTTGGCTACGAAGTTGCTATTTTTGCCACCAACTCTTTTTTCGTAAAATAAAACTATTACAAAAGCTAAAAATATTATAATAGGTTATCTTAATATAATAGGTAAGTAATTGGTTAGCTTAATAGGTTTATAATTGGTATCAAAAACCAGGGTTGGCATGATTAAAACAAATGGTTTTAAAACACATGTTTAAAACAATGTTTAAAACAGTTTGATTTTAAACCGTGTTTTTTATCACACGTTTAAAAACACAGATTAAAACAAGTTTTAAACATTGTATAAAACGATGAGAAAAAAACAAGCTTTAAAACTACTTTTCATTGCGAATGAATGATATAAAATGAAAGTAATATTTTTTTGATAAGTTATTTATTCAGTCAAACAAAGATCTAAGTACCTACCAAGTACCAGGATTTATATGGGTAATGGGATAAGATAACACGTATTTTTGAAACATGCATTAGATAGTATAGAATTTTAAAAATTTCAATTTAAAATCAATCAAAAACAAAATTATAACAAACAAAATTACCTATCTATACTTAATATTATAAAGAGGAAAGATTTGATTGTTTGTTTGTATGTTTGTTTGTTTGTTTGAATTGAATAGGCTCCGAAACTACTGGACCAATTTGAAAAATTCTTTCACCATTAGAATCCAAAATTTTCCGTGATGAACATAGGCTATATAATATTTTCAAAAAAGTTAGGGATCCGCATGAAAAGTTCAATAATTGAACCGTGCGCTGTATATTCAACCTCTTTTTCTATTATGGCGCGTCAGAATAGAAAAAGAGGTTGAATATATCTCGGCTTGAGAAGCATTAGGCCGGATATCAAGTTACGCCCAAAATGACTTTTTTGAATAGTGGTACTTAGTTTTTCTTCCTCTTTCTTACAAACTCACTGTTATATTTCTATCTCTTTCCCTTAAAAAACTAGGCAAGTGCATTTGGTCGGATCTAAGGACTATCAGAAAATTATGTGAGGCATAAAAACTTCTATTGTGATACAACTTTATGCACTTAATATATAATATTTTTTGTATACGCATCTCAATTACAACCATTATGCTTCTAAATATTTTCTCCCACATTTCATACGTATAAATACATAAGTCTCTCTGCCTCTAAATAAATTCCCAATGATAGTACGCAACATTAGATGCAACCTTATGCTTCAAATATTTTATCAATATCACTGCTATTTCAAAAGGCCAAAAATTACTTAAGACCATATGCTTCTAACAAGATATTGTTTTGTCGTTCAATTGGTGTAATTATCTGCAAATAACTCTTTTGCTTCCAAACAAATGCAAGAAAACGACGCCGAAGGTATCAACATCGGGCCTTTTCGTCGAATTTTTGGGTATTTTCAACGCCCGCGCGCAGCCAATGACTATGTGGATTAAACAAAAGTAATATCAAAAAACAAGTGCTAGCAACGAGTGTGGTGGACGGAAAGACTTGGGAGTAAACTTACTGGCAGGCCGGCCATTAAGTACATATTCGTATAGTGTATAGTGTGTTTATAAGACAAGTTTTGTTAAAAGTGAAAAACTGTTTAGTTATGCCGTTTTTCAGTTTTAGTTTTGTGTATGTGATTTATTAATGGTTGGATAAAGTAAGTACCTTAAATCATTTAATCTGTGGTTAGTTGCAAATATTTGAACTTTTATGTACGGTAGGTTTTTTTATAAAAAGACTCAGGCAGGAGTAAGGCCAATTTCTTGTTAGGTAGGTACTAGCACAGTTGAATTTATAGATTTAATAATATCTTATATTGTACTACTAACTGTTATATCTATGTTTAATGTTTGAATACCTAGTTTTTTTCCCGTGCATGACATTTTGTCTTATTAAGAACTTTTTGCGAAACGCCATAGTCCAGTCTCGCATTCGGGTTGGTAAAAGCGAAATGATGATTCCAGTTGTAACCATATCAGTAAGCGCTCTTCTGATTCAACTGTCACTAATCGTCGTAAACAGCAAGTAAAAAGACGCATATTTACTTCAGAAAAATCGGACTATCACA
Source organism: Eupithecia pulchellata (assembly GCA_963931895.1). Classification (NCBI taxonomy): domain Eukaryota; kingdom Metazoa; phylum Arthropoda; class Insecta; order Lepidoptera; family Geometridae; genus Eupithecia; species Eupithecia pulchellata. The sequence goes on from OZ007532.1 coordinate 4,037,743, forward strand.
TTACACAGTTACGAGGTGGAACACAAGGAGGTGGCTCGAAGATAAAGACCCAGACCATTTCCTGAAAACGAAGATATGGTGACTCTGGGTGATCTTATAAGTTCACAGTCCACATTTGATGAAAATTACCTTTAATGATGACTTTTCGTGTATGTTGAGAATACTATGGTTCATGTGAATGAAATTGGCGATACAAAACTAAATGAATCGGACGTTGAGGTAAACTTTGAGGATCATGTTCCTTCTGACACCACTTGCGATTGCGGTAGCGTCTTCTTGTTCACGAACGAGTTCAATCCGTTACTCAATGCTGCAGACATTTATCCAACCATGGCTATTGATCCAAAGAGACGGAAAAACCGAAAAAGAAAGTATGTAGCATATTCAAATATATGGAATAGAATTGATTCAAAATTGCACGACTAAAAGGATCTCCGCATCTATTAGTCGCCAATTACAAATTTATGCTGAAGGGACACACACAACACACAGATAAAAGTTGATAAAATACATTCAGAAATAGAGAGTATGAAAAACAGCTGAAAACAATGGAAAATTGCTATACCCTGAGACTGGTGCAAGTTTATATTAACATAGGAGGTAGAATTTGAAGTATTTGACATAGAACTTCAGCATTTCAAAGATATCAACCACATATTTGCATAAAAGGGGTAAATTCGTAACTCGAAAGAAAAATAGAGACGACAATATTTTAAAAATATCGGATTGTGTATGGCTGCAACTGAAAAAAGGACAGCCTGAGATACTATTTTATAAAAATGTCTTTTCACAAGAAGTTTTTCTCAATAGGCAATGCTTCATGAAATGCGGTATTGCCTTCCCGATGACCTCCCTGTGTTGAGACAAAATGAGAAACCAATATCCACTGCAAAATATAACGATTTAATTACATTTTTGGAGTGGGTACCAGCAGAGTTTCAAAGTTAATATAGAAAACTGAAACATACCGAAAATGCAGCTGATTTTCCCGAAGCTGATTAAAGTAGGTATCTAGTACGTAGTTTAGACGCATCTGAATAAAAATAAACTGATATGCTTATTGTTTCATTTAATATATATATAGCCTTTTGCCCCAATACATAACATAGCATAATACTTAGAAGTATTTAGAAGCATTAGGAAATATTCATAGATGAGAGTTTACCTTTTCGAACGTTAACGTCGGATCATAAGATACAATGCAAGTGTAAAGGGAGAAATCGCAGGCATAAAGTCGTATCCTATATAAAACCACCGATATTGAAATTAATGAAAGGAATTTACAGGCATAAGGTCGCATGAAGCCAATTTTATGAAAAATCGATTATAAGATTTTTTTTAACGGTGCTACAGTATTATTAATGGTAAAAAAATAAAGGTATAGTATCCTGTAAAACCCAAAAAAAAATACAAAAATTCCAGCCTTGATACGATAGAAATTAAGGCCAAATTAGTGTGTCATTTTTGTTTTGGCTCTCCTGAAAAATTACAAAATCATACATCCGGCCTTATGCATCTGGAGCCGAGATATATTCAACCTCTTTTGCGCACGGTGCTTGCTTTTTCTCTACGGCCAGTGTCAGTTATGGAGTGTCGGTCGAGTCAATGTCAAAAATCCCAATGCTGTTAAAAAAAGTAAGGGATCCGTATAAAACTGTGAAACCCATCGTGGTAGTGTGTATAATTTCTGAAAATTTTGTTTAATACCCGTGCGAAGCCGGGGCGGACCGCTAGTATTTAATAAACATTATAAAATCAAAATTGTTTGTCATGTCATGTCAGTCAGGAGAGAGAGTGAGACAATATGACAAGATCAAGATAACAATTATTTTTTCTTTTCCTTATTAAGGTATTTAAAAACTGTAACAAGTTTTGCAGCTTTCTATGTACCCAGTTTATTTCGTACGTCAGAATGAATAAATCCAAATGTTGAAAACAGTCTTTCAATTCCAGCACTTGAAGCTACAGCAGTGTGAAGCTGAGCCACTAAGTTCATTGTTTGACCATTAATTTGTTTTTTTAATGACTGCCACCATTCGAGAGGTCCGACCTGATTTACTACATGATCTTCAAATAGAAAGTTATGAAAGGGATCTGTCATTGCCCTGTATTTAACAACATAGGGCATCGCCTCTTTGTGATAAGCTTCTATAAATAATAAAGCCTCAGAAATATCTTCACTCGTGAGTTTTTCACCCCTGTACTTAGGATGTAGTAAGTTTGCTGCAAAATGAGCTGGAGACATTGCCATTTCATAACGAGCTTTGAACTTCCTTAAATCATCCAATGAATACTCGGTCTCACGCAGTCGTACATTATCTCCCTCAAACATATTTTTAAGCTCTATCCATGCTTCAGTCACTTCGCCAATACAGCAGGATGTCTTTTGGGAGATGTCAAGTGTAACTGCGATGTTTTCCAGTTTTTTGTAGAGAGCCTGGACTTGTTGCTTCAGCGCCATGTCATTTACTTTCAATTAAATTGACAGATCTATAGCAGTTGAATGATTTAAGCATATATCTGACATTATATGCCAATTTTCTAATAACACTTTTAAGCAGTCAGCCATTGTGTTCCACCGTACCTGTTGTGGTATAACAATTGCTTTTCCACCAGCTTCTTTATATTTGGCAGATGCAAAGTGAGTGTATTTGAAGTACCGCATTATCGACTTAACTTTATCAGTAATATCTTCTGCATTCAAATCCTTTGCTAGAAGGTTTAATATGTGTGATGAACAGCCGTATGTAAGTATATCCTCGTGAGAAGCTAGTTCTTCCTGTTGGGCTAAATCTCGTCTCATACGGCTCATATTTGCTGCGTTGTCTGTCACTACACTTCGCACCGTACATTTGTAAGTTTCACATTGTTTTATTGCCGCAGTAGTAACTTTAACCAAGTAGTCAGCTGTATGGCTTTCGGCTCCTGTGTCTATTGTATCAATTAAATGAGTTGAGTCTGTCAACACATCGGTAACACAGACACAAACTATCGAGTCCTGCCTGACATTACTCCACCCATCAATTGCCAGATTAACAACTTTGTTTTTCAATTCATTTTTTACGGCTTCTTGAGTCGAGTTGTAGACTTCGTCGAGTAGCTTGCTAGCAATTTGTTTGCGGTTTGGAGGTTTATATCCTGGGCGTAAAATTTCTATTAATTTCAGTAACTCTGGGTGTTCTACGTGGTTAAAAGGCGTGTTAGTAGCAAACATATAACGAGATAATTGTAAATCAATTTTCTTCTTATCTTCTTGACTTGTAGCAATAATAAATCTTTTCATTGAAATGTTCACGCTCGCGCTGCTGCTGGTACTGGCATTTTTAGATTGAAGAGTAGTAACACAGGATGTGGGTGTAGCAGAAGAATTATCTGAAGATCGGGAAGAACCAGCATCACTCAACAACTCCTCCTCCACGTCCCTGTCCGCGTCAAGATTTGCGTCAGTGTTAGAACCGGTGGTGGTGCTACATTGCTGGAAGTATGCCTCCATTCTTTTCACAAGTCCAACTAGTTCTTTCTTACATTTTCTGCAACGCACCCTATTGGTCTTCAGTGTGGTATTTTCTTGGGGGATCGATGTGAATTGTTCCCAAATTGCATGCTTTTTGCGTCCTGGAGTTGACATTTTTATGAGGTGTTATCAGTCGCAGAATTAATAATGAAATGAAATGTGAGAAAGAAAGGCACTCGTATTTATAGAATTCATATTAAGTAATTCCCCGCCGGTAAAGTCCCGTTAGGAAAGTCCCTAATGGATGGCTGTCGAATGGAATAGTGGTTATTTTATTCCCCTCATTTAAATATAAATATTAGGGATGGGCCTAACTTCGGCATTCTTCCGAAATTCGGTTGAAATGCCGAACATTCGGTATAAGAAAAGAGTGAAATAGTTGCACAATTTTGATTTTAAGATTAATAAAACATAAAAAAAATCAAATCTGTCATACTCACTCTTACCTGATTAAATAAATAAGCCTTTTACATAATTTAAAATCATAGTAATTTATTTATTAATCAAGTAACTAACTGTCATTATCAGTTTCTTTTTTCGACATTTCAATCTTAAGTTTTAGAATTAAAAAATCAAATTCAATAAGTTCTTATTAAATTAGGAAGTCTTATGATTTGAATCAAATAAACTTTTTGAAAATTCAATATATTAATTACTTATAGGTATATTTTATTGTTGTTTGTTAGTTGTTACCATATAAGTGCAGAATAAAAACCGAACTTCGGCATTTTTGATTTTTACCGAATGTTCGGCCGAAATTCGTATTCGGTTCAAACCACATTCGGCCCATCACTAATTAATAAATATTGGGGGTGCCCCTATTCATAGAATAGAATTTATAGTTTATAGGTATTTCCCCGCCGGTATAGTCCTGCTAGGAAACATTTAGGGTGAATGTAAATCGTTTAGTAGTGATTAGATATACGCAACATAAAATAAATGTTTATCCATTGATCGTTTTTTGTCAATATTTATTTTACTATAGAAAATTTGAAAAGTCAAAAGATCTAGTCTGGAAATGAAACATTATAGGTCGAATTAATTTAAAATAATGCCCTAAACTAAAAAGGACAAAAAAAACAAAAAAACAAAACAAACACTTGTTTAAAACAATTTGAACTGTTTGTTTTATAAAATTTAAAAAAAACTGTTTTTTTTCCAACCCTGTCAAAAACTCCCCAATGAAATTTTTTAAATTGCCTTTGTGCAACGCAAATACATTATATATTTTATTATTTAGTATTATTATTATATCAATATCAATGTACTTCCTTAAGACCTTACAGGACTCTTCGACATTACACAAAATACAAATAAAATTACACAAGTAAAACTGTGAAATAAGTGATAACTTAAATTTTTTGTTCACTTTAGTAAGGTAAAATAAAGAAGCAAACAAGAAATCTTTACCTTGTTAGTTTATATTGTGTTAGATAAAATAGGTGGCGCCACTAGTATGGCTCTACTTTAACCTATTATATCCTTCCTTTTTCAGGGATAAATCTATCGAAAAATGACATAGAGGAGACAAAACATTCTACGCAAACGATCGGCATCGCCAGTCAAGTTATTATAAAAGTAAGTACATAATAATAATTGTTCGTATTTAATGTATTTTGTGATTATTTTTGTAATGAATATGATGCTGTTTGAATTCTCCGAGAAAAAGTAGTCCATAAAGTAGGCAAAATAATCATAAAAATCGGTCCATAACTGACAGAGAAATAGAAATATATATTTTTTTCCGACTAGATTAAAAATAAAATAAAATTTAATAATACCACAGATTAATAAGTACAGTACACGACACAAAAAATATTCAGACAGAAAATTCAATTTTTGTTTTTGTTACCATTTCAATTGGTGTTAAGTCGGATTGTAGTAACAAGGTCACTAAAATTAGGGCTTCCTCTAGCATCGTGTTACGCGTATTTACTGTAGTCTATCTGCAAGTACTTCGTGCGAAGTATAGTTATCGTGTTTGTTATCTTTGGAGTACATTGCAATGGACTTTAGGTAAAGATACGAGATATGGATTAAGTACTGGCGCCAGATATTTCAGATAACAATAAAGTTTAATAATAAGGTAGTAAAATTTACTAAATAAATTCAATTTAAGGTGCTGGAACATTTCAAGCATGAAGCTACCGCTTCTTAGTTCACAATTTTTTGTTGTTTTTCTTTTAAATTTAAAGTTTTTATAGGAGACAATATTGACAAATATGACGACCTCTGTGGCGCGGTGGGTAAGGTCCGCCTGTGAAGCTGGACGTTGCGGGTTCGATTCCCGCCTCGGGACAAATGCATGTACGATTTGTAAATATTTGTTCAGGTTGCTCTGGTCGTTTTCTATATTAATAAAATAAATATCTATCTATTTAATTTATTGTATATCAGTCATCTAGCACCTATAACACAAGCTCTACTTAGCTTAGGGCTAGGTGATGCTGTGTGGACCAGTATTATTATCATTATTATATTGTTGAATTTCATAGGCGTGCGCCAACAACCGTAACCAAAAGTACCGTGGTGGTGTCTGTACTGTAAGTCAGGCGCCATTGGAAATGGCGTTCTGCCATTACCACAGGGAAGTTTACAAGTTTTATTCCTTCCACGCACTTATTATCTTTTTGGCACATGCAAGCCTATGAAGTTCACCAATATTGTCAAATAAGTAATGTAGATACAACCTAGGGAAAATGATGAAAAAAATATTTTTCTAGTTGGTTCTTTCAAGAAAAAATAATGAAGATTTTATAAAACTTACAGTTTACCACAGTAACTGCGCCTGTTGTACCTGTTGTATCTCGAAAAAACACGTCTAATGGTCGGCCAGAAAACAAGTAACAAAAAAATCAACAAAATTCGGATTCCAAAAATACCGTTCTTTAGATGCGACGCGTTGAAAAAAATATCGGTTACTATTTCTTAATATTTTTTTTTCAATTGCTTATTGGTATACCTAACCGAAATAACCGATTTCATATCAAGACAGATTTTCACGAAAATACTGTAACTCACCATGATTTTTGCATTCACAGACAGAATCAATAACGCCGCCGCCCATAATCCGACCTCCTTCCCCACCCCGCACACCCGTCAAAGCCCCACCTTCCCCCCCGACCCCCACTTTACCCCCGCTGCAAACGCACCAGAAACCCCCCTATTCCTTCTCCTGTTTAATCTTCATGGCGATAGAGGCGGCGCCGGCGCGTGCGTTGCCCGTCAAAGAGATCTACGCGTGGATTATTCGCCACTTCCCGTATTTCAAGCATGCGCCGCAGGGTTGGAAGAATAGTGTGAGGCATAATCTGTCGCTGAACAAGTGTTTCCATAAGGTGAGTGAGGTTAGAACGTTTTTCTTTTTTTTATTGTTTGACTAGCTATGCACCAGGTGTTAACCGTTCATTAGGAGTAGGTGATTTTACGTTTTTTTTTTTTTTTAATTTTAACTGTAATAATTTGTTTTGCCAGTATAAACTGTATTTTTTGTTTGTTATTTACAAATTAAACAGTATAAACAGTTAACTCTCATAACAACATCAACATCACCAGCCTATTATAGTCCACTGCTGGACATAGGCCTCCGCTAATGAACGCCATAGATGGCATCATTATGTGGGGGTTATTGCCCATAATCCCCACGCTGGGCATGCGGGTTGGGGATCGCAGTTCGGTGTAGTTGTTCTGCAGAAGGCGCTGCTGCCCGCCCCCCCGGTGTGTTTCCGGTGTGGTGGTGAAATTCTATGCCGGCACCACACGGCAACTCTCATAAAGGGCCTCTGTATTCCTTCTTACTCTTATCGTATCGTATAAATGAATAATACCGATCTATTTCTTTACTAAATTTACACAAAAAATTAAAAACTTAAATAGAAGATATGGCCCCAGATTATGGAAATGACAATACAATTGTAATAATTACAGGTGGCCGCAGCGCCCGGAATCGGCAAAGGTTCGCTCTGGACCGTCGACCCGCAACATCGCGCCTCCTTATTACAGGTAATAGACAGGGTAAGGATTCTCTTTTTATTTCTTTTTTTTTAGTTTTTATAACTGTCATTATTTCATTTTATATTTTACAATTTTGTTTCTATCCCCAAAAAACAAATCTGATTACTTATTTTCCCTTTTAAATATACAATCAAAAGCATCGGGTGCCACTATATCTATTTTAATTTTAAGTTGTTGTAAATTGTAATGTTTTTCTCGCAGACTGTTACAATTTAAATTATGTAACACATTTTGTTTCTATACCCAAAATAAAATGTTTATTATCTACATTCCCTTTCAAATATATTATCAAAAGCATCGGGCGCCCCTAATATCTGTTTTGATTTTAAGCAACTTTTTCCTCTCAGTATGGGAGGAAAAAAAATACTATAACTACAATTAAAATTACGTAAGACATTTACTTTCTATCCTACTAATTTGACATTCCATTTTCAAATCTAAAATCAAAGCCCTAATTTCAGTTGTACTTTTAAAACTAATTTGATTACCTACTCCATTTCAATTAAAAAAAAACTGTAGCAAAGAACCAGTCTTTCAACACTCCCATCATCTAGTATCCACAACACAAGCTCTACTTAACTTAGGGCTAGACGCTGTGTGGATTCTCCAGCATTATAACTCACATAATTTTCGTTATTGAGGACGATGCTGTATGGATTATCCACCATTATAACGTACACAATTTTCCAGGCGTTCGGTCGGCAGCCAATCCCAGCGCCGTCGCCGGAGTCCCCGCCGGCGACTAAGAACTCGCCGGACCCGTCTCTGTTCCCGTTCCTGGCGCGGCGGCTCGCCGGCTCGCCCGAGCCCGGCGCGGACGAGTACCTGGCCGCGGCCACCGTGTTGGCCATGAAATACGGACCGGCTGTCATGTCTCAGGTATACCGCAGCATCACTGAATAACATGTTACTATTTCAACGGGTATTTATCGCGTTTATTTAACTATATTTTCCCCAACGTTTGAACATGTTTATACTAGGGCTTGTAAAAACCGGGTTATTTTAGAAGTCGGTTAATTCGGTTTTTTTTTTTTCAAACCGGTTAAAACCGGGTTTTTCGGTGATTTCGGTTATTTTTCAACAAGAGTCGTAGGACGCAAAAAAACAATAAAATTCGATCAAATTTACATATTATTTAGCTTAGCACTGATTAATTTGACTCAAATCACAATTCAGTCTTATGATTACATATCTACGGTACGGTTAAATGCACGTGTCACTCATTTCCATTTATTTGCCGTTGGAGCTCAAGGCATACTTGGTTACCTACGTCAATTTATATTTCAAGTCATGAAAATATCTGTGATAGAACTAAAATATAGTAGGTTGTCAGTCAGACAAAAAGTGATAACAAACAAGGTACCAAGCAAAGCAACACATAACAATGAACTGATTAAACTAAAAGAAGAAAACTAAATTAATGAATAGATCTGGTGTTAATGGGCATCGTCTAAATTAAAGTTAATAATAGTACAAAATACTATATAAAAATGCATTGCCAAAATAAAAATTCTAAATAAAAATGCAACTTGCTGAATTCTTTGCCTGATCGTCGGATAAAATTCTAATATAGATAAGCGATGTCTTATGTACGAAATGTATTTATGAAACGAATGCATTCGGATAGCCGAATATGACCACCCGTCTGTCAATCGAAAAAAACCTGAAATATGTACTAAAAGTACTTAGTACAAACTGGCCACATATACCATAATATTTAATTTGAAAAAAGAATTACTTCAATAGTCTTTTGTTTCAGGTTTTTGTTTGTTTTGTTTATTTCCTATTTTCACTAGTCTGTTGGAATAATTTTACTAAGGTGTGCGTAATCATTTCATAAAATTCTGTCTTTTTAAATAATTTTTTCAAAGAAACATATCGCAATAGTGGTGCTTACACCTCAATGAATACTTGAAGGGACAATGTCGGATCTTTGCGTAGCTCAGGTTTCCAAAGCTGTTACTTGAATTGAAAATGGTCACAGTTATAAAGAAGTGGCTCAAAGATTACGGGTTTTACAAATCCGTCATCTTTCGAATTTTTCAACGATATCAGCAGACTGGTGAGTATGAGTACACGAGACGTGCAGGGCAAGGTCGCATAAGAGTCACTTCAGCGAGAGACGATGGATTTATGTTGAGCAGTGTTCTGAGAAATCGCACTTTGACTTCTTCTAAGGTCAGATCTATGCTCCAGGATGTTCGTCAGGTTACAGTTAGCACTAAAACCGTAAGAAGAAGAGTTAAAGAAGCTGGAATAAAGACGTACTTGCCAGCTAGAGGACCCTTACTTACCACAGATCATCGAGTAGCTCGGGCTAACTGTGCTCGCTCATACCAAAACTGGAATGATGATGACTGGGGGGAAATATTGTTCATTGACGAGTCTAGGTTTTGCCTAAAGCCAAATGATAGAAGGGTTAAAGTTTGGAGACGACCCGGCGAAAGATACGCTCAGTGTTACATTGTCGGAAGAGAGTCATAATGATGGAGGGTCATTAATGGTATTAGGTAATGGTATTTGCATAGGGGCGCGTACGGAGTTGCACATTGTAGAAAATGGATCCCTGATTGCGGCTCGGTACGAAAATGATATTTTAGAACCAATTGTCATGCTCTTTGCCCCATACATCGGAGATAATTTTCAATTAATGCAGGACAATGCGCGACCCCACACTGCAGCGATAGTTTGGGAGTATCTTTGAGAGGTGGCCAGCGCGCTCGTCAGACTTAAATCCCATCGAACACGTTTGGGATAAGCTAGGAAAACAAATAAAACAGCGGGATCCAACACCAACAAACATAGGAGATCTCAATAGGTCACTGGAAGTAGAGTGGAATCGAATACCACAAGGTTTGATTGATAACTTAATCAAAAGCATTTTGAGAAGATTGAATGCAGTTTTAACAGCTGGAATAAAGTGCGTAGTATAATTTTATAAGCACATACAAAAACAATGTTTTTGACTTCCGATCTGTCTCTTTTTTGTTCCGTTCCTTTAATTATGTCCATGAGATTTTGTTGTATCTAATCTATGTTGTTTATGTAAGTTACTGCGACTCCAATCCAGCAATAAATGAATCCAATCAAGCGCGAGGAGAAATAATTATGTTAATAATACATAAACATACAGCAAAATATATTTTGAACCAAGAACAAACTAAACAGGTTACATTTACAACAATGCACAATTAGCCCTCAAAGATAAATCTGTGGAGCGATCTCAACGCCCACCTCCTAGACACAACACTTATATAAGTAGCAGAGCAACTACCCCATTTCATTTCAACTACCACACAGAGGAAGAGCGATTGAAGAGTGTGGAATCGGTGAGGAATCGCGGGGTTCAACTGGACAAGGAATTGAGGTTCAGACCCTATGTTGCTAGCGTTTGTACAAAGGCGTACAGAATTTTACGCGCTAACTGGTTCATAAAACATTCGGGCTCTCACAGGAGTATATGATGCTCCGGTCAGAAATCAAGAAGAAAGCGCAGTTATTCTATTGGATCCTCATAAAGCTAGATAAAGTCTCGTTATGAAGCGTATCAAGGACAATTTTACTCGATACATTTATTAAAAGGAATATATGGCGTAAGCCCTTTCTATTTCTTTATGTATATTTATTCGTACTGGGCTAATATAACTCATAATAATACATTCCTGTTGTATTCAACTTTTCTTGAAAATTGGAAATCAGGAGAGGTAGGTATGGCGTTAACTCTGTATGTGGTTAGGGTGTGTAGGGGAATGACTATCAAGTTCATGGTGTTGATAAGTCTTTGCCTACCGGATAATTATGTCAGGGGGCGCAGGCGGCTACCTTTGTTCTCAAAGCGTCGCGGAAGAACTAAACTGATTAACAATGTACCACTGTCACTCATCAATCAAGCACTTAATCTAGTCGCGCCGACCATTGACGTATTCCGCTGTTCACGGGGCGACTTCCCAAGATTATCTCCATCATTACTTACTATTCAATTTATCCTATTGTAGTATCTTTTTGTAACATAAGTTACTGACATTAATAGTCCATTATTTTGCATTTTATTATTATATAAAACTGAAATTACTAAAATTACTCACTTTTTATACGTTCAAAAGTGTTTTTGAGATGTTTGTTGTCCTTCCATATCGTATTAAACGATAAACTAAGTAATTTAATAGTCGGTGGGTGATATTGAAACGGTTAAAATCCTATTTTCTGAATTTTTTACTACAGCAAAAAAAACCGAAAAACCCGGTTATTTTGACCAAAAAACCCGGTTAATAACCGAGGAAAAAACGGCCGGTTAACCGGTTTTTCGGTTAACCGATTAACCGGTTTACAAGCCCTAGTTTATACACTACAGTTGTTGAAACGTCGGAAACATGTTAAAATAGTACTAATAACTAAGTATTATGTAAAAATAACATAAATAATATATTAATTATACTGAACAATCCACAAGCTAAGCAGAGTTCTTATGTCTTAGGTAACAGAAAGTACACGGAAATTGTGTACGGTTTGCTGACTTTCCTACTCTGATTATGACATGTTGACGCAAAGCAAAGTTCTTTATTATGTTAACTTAAAAGTAATATTATCATAAACTATATTTTCGGCTAATGTACCTAAACAGAGCTCTGTACCACTAGTCTCTGTAGAGTCTTCTACAGAGACCTAGTGCGAGGGACATATCTATCTCCACATAGACAATGGCGAGGTAAAAGTTACATGTACAATATTGAACACAACAAACAATCCACAGCTGCCACCGGCCGCGCACCTGGTGATATCCCGCTGCGCGCGCGACGAGCATTCATACAGCGGCTGCGAGGAGCGACGCACGGCGGAGGCGCTGCTTAACCTGGCCGGCGTCAAGTCAGAGCCGGCGCCGAGCTAGCCAAGCGACAACTGACCTTGAGGAGCGTAGTAACTTGTCATTAACCAACTCTAGGCTTTAGATATCATGCCAGGTACTTTTACCTAGTGGGGCCTAATTCTCTATGACGGTTTGGCCCAAAGGTCTCGTGTTCGAACCTAATTCTCTATCACATAGGAGATTTATTGACCAAACGGTTTGGGCAGTAAAACGTAACCTCATACGTTTCGGCCCAAAGGTCTCGTGTTGTAACCTAATTCTCTATAACATAGGAGATTTATTGTCCAAACGGTTTGGGCAATAAAACGTCACACGGTTTCCAAACCGAGTGACGTCACGTGTTCTTAATACGGTTTTGTCCGGTTCCAGTCGGATTTTGTCGTATCAGTACGCGTTTGGATTGGTAATAGTGAATGCCCTGGCATGATATCTTGTAAAACAACCAGAGGCCCATTCTGCTGAACCAATCGCATCACTGTATAACCTCCACAATTACACTACTACTTACAGAATGTAATTGTCATCTCTAACGCTGTCCCGATTTCATCGAATTCGAACTGAGCAATAGCTTTAGATAACGCCATTCTAATTCCCTTTTAAGTATTCTGGTTATACCGTTAGAGGTTCACTATTTAGAACACTTGTCTATAACTTCATTCTGAGACGATACTATCTTATAGTGAAGCGATTCGTGTAACAGAATTGGGCCCCAGACCGGTAACTTATGGTGTAACTTTACGTGCCTGGCGTTTCCATGGCCGTAAATTTACTGGTAACCTTGTGTAAGGGAACTTATTTATGGTTGGTTTGGAATATGGTAAGTTACTACAACCTAGCAACATAGGTGTGTCGGAAAGGTTAGCATAATCATATTAGTAATAATTAAGTTTTACTTATGAAAAGATTTGAACGACCCTGAACAATTTTATAACATCTTTCATACATGGCAGTTTGCACCGCGCATTATATAGAATTGGAAATTACCATGTATTTGAACCGGTTTCAGTTGTCAAATTGAAAAAGATATTTTCAACCATAGAAGTATCGAGAAATTTAACAATGATACAGCTAATCTAAATATATTACAAAGTTTTAAACGATACCTTCTAATTGATAATAATATATTTTAAATCGTGGCATTACCGCTTATGTCTAATATCGGCTGCAATAAAAAAACAAAACTGTTTAGTGTAAGTCTAAACAGTTCAGCATTATATTGTTTCGCTACATATGTGATCAAGCCATTCAATATTATACCTTCATAAGTCACATAGCTTTTTTATTTGAAATTCTCCGAATGATGTCCGATCAAAATTGAGCAACCATCTTCCGACCTAAAACTAAAGTCAGAAACTATTATTAAGTTGATGACGTGTTACCATGAACAATGTTTTCTTAAAGAAGTAAACCTTGATTGAGTTTATATCTGGGCAAAGCTCATTATTGTATTATGAGTTCTAGGAACGAAGAAAAGAAAATAATGTCCATAGTCGCAATCAATACTAATGAAGCAAAAGTTTTTTCGACTCTATGGTTACGATGCACGCCTGAAAGGCTGATAGGATCTTAACCGTCTCCTTGTCAAAAATAGAAATTTGACAAGGATACGGTATCCCGAAGGCGGACGTAGGCTACTTGAAAAGTGTGCGAATCCGCAGACAAAAACTAGTAAAAAGTTTACCAATATCTAGTCCAAGAAAGACAATGAAATATAAACAAACTGTTACTTCCAAATGTCTTGTAATTATAATCAATATACAGTGAAAAAATTAAATATACATAAAAGTATAGAATGCCTAGTTAATTTGGCTCAATTGCTGTTAGAATGTTTCACTTCTTTTCATTCTGGTTTGTAAATTTAGCATTACATTATTGTGTCATACTGTACTGCCTTTATCCATTTTCACTCTTGGATCTGTGGATTTTCCGACGGTAACATTCAAACAACTTACTTGTCTTCCTAGTTTAAATACATTTATCAATCTTAGTTTAATAACAACCAACTCTATCAATTAAAATAATCGTACCTTGAGTAAAATTTAACTTCTATTGATACATTACTAGTGTAGATTCATAAAAACTAGATGTGATACTACTTAGTATAAATTTATGTTATTTATATAAATGGCAAATAGTTTCTCCCTTTATGCATTTAGGTTTTCTCCGATTAAAAATAGTCAATCTTTCATAATAAAATAATTAAGTATATTACTCAAACCATGTTTCTGTCATTGTGACTTGCCAGAATAAACAAAATATTTGTATTTAAATTATTAAAGATGGAAATTTGGTACTAAGACCATATAAATACCTATGTATGATAAGTTTTAAATTAATTTTATTTATTTTGCTTTGCGATTTATGGATTTAAGCGCAATTATATTAAGAATAATTTCATGTAGGCTAAATAAATTATAATAATATAAATAATATTCTAAAGTGAGCAATATTATATTATAATGATGATGTATAAAATCTTATGTACTTCGTACTTGTGATCTGAACGCTAAGTAATATACAAATGTTGTATACAGGGCGATCAAATTGTAAATATATATTCAAATGTGAAACAAAACACTTGTAATAAGCGATACTGCTGTTAGATTAGAGTTGCATAGCCATAAGCAAACCATGTTTTTGTGTTCAAGAATCAAGTGATCTATTTCTTATAGCCTACAATATATTTATACAGTTTCGTAGTAGCGACGTAGCTTAGTATATCAGATTATTTGTA
Organism: Eupithecia pulchellata; assembly: GCA_963931895.1. Taxonomy (NCBI): domain Eukaryota; kingdom Metazoa; phylum Arthropoda; class Insecta; order Lepidoptera; family Geometridae; genus Eupithecia; species Eupithecia pulchellata. The sequence continues at coordinate 4,052,869 of OZ007532.1, forward strand.
CTCACTAACGCATCGTATACCGGATAAGTAATACCTATTTAATCTTAGCCAGTTCACTTTACTAGACATAAATGTAGCTTTAAAATGTTTAAGTAAATATATACTTAACAACCCGTTCAAAATGTTACACCAGATTTCTTAGTAAAATAGTAAGATTAGATTGTTTTAACGTATTTTAAGGTTATTACTTTCAAAGGGTGTTATTGCCTGTTGACGTTTCTTCCATTGCATTGCAAGGTTTCTAATTATAATCCATCATGTTTTAATTTATATATAACAATTATTACAGCCTTAAGAATACACCAAGTAGGGTTTATAAGGAAATTAATACCAATCGTGATAATTAGAAAATCTGCATGTTCTATCAGAACTATATAGGCAGTTTCAAGAAAAACGCCCATTTTTTCTTGTCCGCTGTATTTCTTTAACAAAGTTCAATAATTTATATATGTATATTGAAGCATTTTTGCTAATTTACAATGTTTTACCTAAATTATTTACCTGTTTGTTTAGTTCAATTGAATGTCAGTTTAGATGTGAATAGACAAAATTACTTGTAGGTAAACTAGACTGAAGCCATGACTGATTTGAAGCAATATAATTTATTGAAGAAATTGTTATTTTTGTTTTACATGGAAATTTTACGTTTGTAATTATTATGATTTTCAAAATGCCAAAAATAAATCATGGTGTTCTGTGCACATTTTACTATTTTAGGCCAAAAGAGCTTTATAATCAGGTTATCACTATTGCTGTAGGCAAAGATTGTGCCAAATGTTTCAAAAATACCAATCAGATGCAGATAATATCAGATTTTTAACTATATTCAAACACTATGTAATGCATAGATAGATTTAGGTATTAAGTGATATTAATGTAATTTAATCGCTGAAATGCATACTTACATTTTGCTGTATTTAGTCGTCGGCGTCTTCCATCTTACTCGTATCGGTTTCTCTTAGAATAGTCGAGGGGAAAAGTCAATGCAGTTATAGAGTAGAGCTAGTTTAGCTTTTTCAGTGTATGACACTGCTCTTTGCTGAATCATTTACAATTTATTAAATGTATTTTTTTCCGCGTTTGCATTACATACGTTGTCGTGTTTACTATAAGTACGTTTACGGGTTATATTGCGTTGACTTCTCTCCTTAATAAGATTCTATAGCCTTTCTTTGGTGTTATATATTATGAAGTGTAGATGAAATTTTACAGCAATAATTAGTGAATAATTGTAGTGATTTGCTGGTAGATGCTACATATATGATTGTGTGATACTTTGCGATTTATCTAATAAGTTGTATAAATTATTTTTCACGTTACTTAAAATAAGTTTGTGATGTGAATATACTTTTCAAAAAGTTTTATCATTATGATATTAATACCTATACCTACTTATTGTTGTTGCGGCTCATTTATTTCTAACGAAAAGAAAACCCTTTTAAATAATTTATTTTAGGTTATTGAAATGTTATTTCGGTATTGTATTTGTTTTGAAAAATTATAATCAATAAATGTTTTCCGTATATTAATATAACGTTTTATTCACTGTATCATCTAGCTAGGATATCGGTATCCATCTTAGCGATGATATGTAGGTACACCAATTGTAAAATGCCAGGTTATCAGAGTGCTATGGGTTAATAAATGCAATCGACAGAATTGGAAACCATTTTTGGAGTCTTAATAACTATGCAGTCACCAAATTGCTTTAGTAGACATCGATCTGCACTCAGGATCACTGCTGAACTTCCCCCCAAAGAAGGGGGTGGTTGCTAATCACGTTTTCAGGCAGGCAGATTGTTGATCGCAGTAGAATTGTTAGCAATACGATGTTGATGTTGTTAAAGGACACCTCTCCACGCCAGACCACACCTCATAGAAATACATCTTTGAAAAGGTACACTCTGAAATCCATGTCAAGGCAATTTAATTATTATGTAGGTTAACTTTGGAAGTAAAAATTATGACTGATAAAATGGTTAAGATATATTGAGTTCAATGTATAGCTGTGTAGCTACTAAGGTAGCTTTTTTATCGTAAAAGGTATGTAGTTTAATTAAGGGTACCTACTTGACGCAATTTTATTTGAATTTTGACCTAAGGCGGTAACACTGTGCCTTGAGCATTGCCTTGTCACCAATACAAATAACACATTAAATATAATTATTATTATTTAATGTGTAAAATTTACAAATATTTGTTCCGGCTGTTCTGGGTATTTTTTATGTACATATAATAAAAATATCTAGTATTGCATTATTATACATCTCTGCTTAGCTTGGGGGTAGATGTGTGGATTGTCCAGCATTATGTAAATAAATGTACCATCTACGCAAACATAAGTAAGCAGTCTTACAATTATCTCATTCATAGATAGACTATTGAAGTAATTGCTTGGGGGTCTTCAAGAATAAAAGAAGGTAATTACACATTTCTGAATCATTTATTATACTTTGATTGTACTACAAAATAATAGGAAGTTCTCTACAGTTACATATAATTAATATTATATTACATAAATAATGAAACAGTTAATGCAGTCCTCACTCACATAGCCATCCCAAAGTATTCAACATCATTCTTACTTCAGTAAAACAATAACTTGCAAAATATGCGCCAAAAAATGGGATAACTTAAACCTTATTACTAACTGAATACTGCTCGTTTGTTAACATTATTTGAATCATAATAATAAAATATAAATATAAAAAATCTGCAAATTTTTAATTATGACCAAACAAAATATCTTGTCCTGAAATGCACTGAATGTCCCATGTCACTTACAATCTAAGTACAAACTACAGGTTGCAATTAACATTAAAGTCACTGTAATGACTCGTAAACATAAACGTATACAAAAAAATTAAGATTAAGCAATATCACAACTAAACCGCCTGCTGCCGACAGGCAAATAAATATGTCCATACCGTACAACCAACTATTTCTATTACGCGTTTGTAGAAGGCTTACATAATTGAGTATAAGCTATGCTGTGCTCTAATAAACTAAGAGATATAAGCCTAATTAAAAACAAATTGTACATTACTATAAAAAATGTTTTTGTGATGTTTAAAATGTATGAGTTTCAAGTTAAAATCAAGACAAATTTATTATCCGTGATTATTATAATTTAGATACAAATCGAACTCTAATTTTCCACTAAGTCATAAGATTGGTGTTTAATTCACTAGGTAGACAAATATAGCATTACTCTATTCACTGTTATATTATTAAACTGGTGAAGCGAACGGGATCCCCTCCACAGTAATTACGATACCACACAAAGTTTTCTAGCTACAGACATATAGTTACTTATCTCCTAATTTCCTGTACTGAGAGATATAGTTAAGTTTTACGAGACGTCCCATAAACTACAATTATGTCAGAATTGGAATAAGTATGTACGGCGCTCCGAACAAACTCGATGTCGAGATACTTTTACCTCAGTAGATAAGTTATGATTACCAAAAGGTAGATTGCCTAGACCACAAGTGTCACATTTCATATCATACATCCTAACTATAAAATATGACATAACTTGTGCGATCTGTATTACACCTAACGTCGACGCCTTACATATGCCAAACAAACAGGATGTGTCGACATGTATCTTCAAGAATCGATTGACAGATATATTCTAAAGTGTATTGAAACTATATTCCTTTAAAACACTGAGATTCTTGATATGTAGCATCAGAGCGTAAGCCTCAATTCAAAAGCTACATACAAGGGGTTATAAGCCTGGGGTTTTAGAGAGCTATAAAACTAGAGTAACCTCTTTAAAAACTATTGCATTGTTAGATATTATGTGCTATAATATTCATAGTCTTGTATTGTAATATCGACGGTTCCCAGGCTTGAAATACATTCCCGCAATTTGGCCAACGAGCCCAGTGGGTTCCAAGCCTTGCGGATCGACAAACGACCCACTTGCTCTTCTGCTAGCACCTATAGTTCTCTGTACACATTGCGTCACTCGCGATGAAGCTGAAAACAAAAAAACACTAAATTAACACATGTAGATGATTTTTCGATATTGGACCAGTAGTTATAGAAACTAAATGTTTTAGATTTTGATTTTCTTTTTGCCTACTTAAATATACGCAGTAGTTTGCAATACGATGTTAATGGCCTTGGGGTTAAAAAACCGGTAGTGGTTAGACTGTTTTCTAGATAGATAAATAAATAAATGTTTTTAAACCATTCGTTTAAAAATATCTCTATAGGCGCCGGGGCGTCAATTGGAAATTAGAGTACTTAAATGTCAATTGAAAGGAAAACTAATACAACAAAAATACTAAACCGGCAACACTGAGAAACTT
>OZ007532.1:4057390-4096028 GCA_963931895.1 Eupithecia pulchellata
GCTCGTACTGCAGCCCGCTCGTGCTGCCCATGCCGAGGGCGCTGCTTGCTGTTACACACAGGACATTCATTTTATTAAATTTTATTAAATATCATTTTTACATAATTAAATTTGTTATATAATTTTACAATTTTTTCGGTTAATTTTAGAAAGTTAAGTGTATGAAATTTTACTTGCCTTAGTGCTTATTTTATAAGTCTAAAGAAATAAAGTTTCTAAATCTCAAATTACACTAATAATAATAATAATCGTGTATTCATATATGGGTATTACATAATACATATTAGTATACTAATATTATTGAGTAAATTAATTATGTGTTTATAACCTAGTTTACCATATAGTTAAACTCCTCGCTCTAACTTAGTTTATCAAACATGTGATATAGACGCGAAGGGTCTCTACCTCTAGGCAATAGTTTACAAGACTCTTTACGTTATACAGATTTAACTCTTTAACTTACACTCCTTATAGAGACTAGACCCCCACTGCGCAAAACGCCCGATAGCTGGTCAGTATATGGCGCATCAGCAGTGCCGTACAGCGAGGCAATGCAGCCAGTGTCTTGGGGACGCTTCCGACAGGTAATGTCATAAGGATCAGAGCTACCTCTACTTCTTTTCAACAATCTGCAGTTAGCTATTTTATTACACTCCTTATAGGGAGGAGATGGATCTACGGTGCGCAAAAATTCCGTTACTTGGATACAATTATCATCGTCAGCCAATATTAGTCCACTGCTGGACATAGGACTCTCCTAATGAGCGCTAAAGTACCCTGTTTTCCAGCTTGTCGCATCCAGCATCTGTCAGGAGTCTTTCGCTGATCGTCATCCTACCTGGCCGGAGGGCTTCCATTGGATAACATTATAATTTTATCCAAGTTATTGTACTTTTTTGAAGACGAGAGTAGATGAAAGATATTAAAAAGCACCCGTCACCGACTTTTTAAGTTTTTTGTGCTTTGTGCATTTATTTTTATATAACGATTATAATAATCATTACTAGCTGACCCCCTCGCAATTTCATTTGCGTGGACTTTAGGGTAAAAAATCTTGACGAAATCAGCTAATACCCTATTTTAAGAGTAGGAAATTCCTGAAACCCGCTTTAAATATCATATATCCCGTAATCCCGTTATAAGGGTCTTCTTTAAAAAATAACCATTTACTGTATTTTTTTCATAGTGAATTATAATGACACGATGGACTTCAAACATTCTACTTTAGCCCATCTCAAACTTGAATAACCGTTTTTATCCCATTTTCAGGATTGTTTTGAAAAATCCTAAAATACGTATTCAATATTTTTGTTTGTGTAGTTTTCTCTGAAAATTTTAAGCCAATAGCGTCAATGGTTTATAAATTTCACCACAATAACCTCAATAGTTCGACTTCCTTTTCATACTTATATAGTGACATTTTTGAAAAATCCTGAAACACGTGTTTTAATTTATAGTTTTTTCAGTACATACTGAAAGTTTTAAGTCATTAGTGTGCTATATTAAAAAGTTATAGACATTTCAATACGGGGCCAAACTACGAATCTCAAACTTGAATAACCCATTTCACCCTATTTTCGGGAATAATTAGAAAAATCCTGAAACACGTGTTCAATAATTTTTTATGTTTAGTATTTCCTGTAAATTTCAAGAGAATCGGACCACCGGTTACAGAGTTAGAAAAGGACCGAAAAAACTTCCATCCCCCTTTTCACCCCCTTAGGGGTGGAATTTCCAAAAATCCCTTCTTAGCGGGTGCTTGTGTTGTAAAAGGAACCTACCTTCCAAATTTCAGCTTTCTAGCTTCAGCGGTTTAGGCTGGGCGTTGTCGCCAGAAAATCGCTCGTTCCTTTATATATCAAGATAAATGATGCACTCAAAAATATACCTTATCTTTCAAGTTTTAGATCTATACTTGAGTAATACTTTTGTATGGCATAAGTTGTAACTCAAGCATGAATCGAGAACTGAGCAACCTTTCATAATTTGGGCCTTATATTAAACTCAAATATAAAAAACCCTATTCCATACGTACACTCACCGGCGTTCATACCAGGTTGGCCCATCATTCCCGGCCCCATGTTCATATGCTGACTGTACTTCAACATCTCAGACATTTTCTGCATCAACTGTAAAACAAAACAACAAATACTTTAGGAAAGAAATGTAAAAAAATATAGGCATGTAGAGGATAAAAATTTAAGATTTGAAAGCTACAGGCTTAGCATAATCACCCTATTTTACGTAATAGCTGATTGCGTAAAATATACGTCATTCATTCTTTTTGAGCTACAATAACCGCGTAGATAAATATTAGGACCAAATCCTAAATCTATCCTTCTTAGATAAATTTGAATTAAGCGAGACACCAGGTTTTCACTAGGCAATCGGTGTTCGACAAGAATTGGCACATTTTAATAGGAAAGGCGTTCATTTTAAATCCTAATCTTTATCTTCGCTTTACAGAGTTTTAAGTAGTTAATCAATAACATCTTGGCGACTTGGGTAAATAGAATAACAACTTTTGTTCTATGAATTTTGCCAAAACGTAATACTCATTAACGCAACCCTTTTCTTTCTTTGCTAAATATCGACACACTATTGCCGCCGCGTGCCTCGTCATGTATCGATTTTCCAATCTGTGCTTGGATTGTGCTACGTGAGTGTTAAGGCTTTAATCTGTGACCGCCAACAATAGGGCTAAGAAGAAACAGAAAACTGGAAACAAAGAACTGGAAATTAACCTACTTATTTTTTTGTATAGAAAAACAAATCATTAAATTCGAAAAATACAGAACAAAAGTTCTTCTTGATGCACCCAAGTCGCCTTGATTATTGATTATGTACCAATAATCCTGTATATACGCGTTATATGTCATTTTTCTGTATTCTTACGTTAAACCTTGATGATAATACTAAGCCTGTTGGAGTGTCATTTGTTATCAAAAAGGCTAAAGCACTACCCACCTATTTAAAGTAACAAAGTAATTCATGCTAAATAGTTTGCCGTTGGCTGTGGCAAGGTGTTTTACTGTGACATAATGTGACATACTGTGGCATTGTATCTAACATGCTATTGTCGACTAACTACACTGTGTGCTGACAATACGACATTCAACTTACGCCGTAGTCGTATCCACCGAACATCTGGACAAACAAATTATGTTATCTATCGCTTTCCACATTGCTTTAGATTTTTTTAGTCGCCTGTTACGACACGGGAAGAGTTGGGGTGGTGAAATGCCGGCGCGACACGGCTATAAATGTATCATCATCGGCCTATAATAGTTCACTGCTGGACCTAGGCCTCCCCAAATGAGCGCCATAGACGGCATTATTTTTGAATGAGAATATTTTATTTGAAACACCAATAACAAATACAAAGACAAACATGAATAACCAAAACAAAAAGCATACCTACTAGTTTTTGTATTGAGTCCCAAAACGCATCTCAGCATGAGTTAGTTGAAGTTGTTGTTTTCATATTGCCCATAATCATAAATGTATATTAACTTCTTACAATGTTAACATTTAAAAACAATCCCCATTTTAATTTGTTACCATAGATTTCATGCCACTTCCAGCGGTCGCTAAATCTTTGTAATGCATCGAACAAAATGTTTTGTATTGTATTCCCTCTTCAGCTCTATCGTCATACTTACGTCTACCCCCAACTATTTTGTTATTTGTATTTTGTCAGTAAGATACGTACCTACTCCTTTATGAAATGTTGTAGAATTGAAGAATGGTTCTCATGCAAGTGAATGTAATATTCTTTATGTTATGAGAAATAAATGTCTTTAACCATAATATAAGGTGTACTGACCCCTGGATTCGCGTTGTAGATCATAGGCAGCATGTCTCGTAGCTGGCTTTCGTTGACATTGGGCATGTCTTTCCGCAGCACGGTCGCGAGCGCCGCGTACGCCAACTGCTGTTGTTGCTGCGCTAACATGTTTGGCACTGGGGAAAGAAAACATTTATTTTTCTTAGAATAATGCCACATTTACACTTTCCATCAGTGAGTTCGTGGTCATACGACGGTTTATCAGTTAAAAGAAAAAAATATATATTTTTTCGTTTATACAAACAAGCGTTTGATATATTTATTTAACGATGCCTGGGTTCATCTGACTCAAGATCGAGGTCCGTGGAGGGACCAGGGCGAGGTTTTTGCCCAGCAGTAGAACACACCGTCTTATTACTTACTAAAGTTTATATTGTCTGATGAGGGTAGTTACTCATTCCGTTCATCTGCCAGGACGAGGCACACCGCCTAATACCTAACTAAGGTTAGTTGAGTAAGTTTTTAGTATGTGTACCCGTGTCTGAATGAATGTTTTTCTATCCTATTCTATTTCTAAGGTTTATATTGTGTGTCGAGGGTAGTTACTCATTCCGTTCATCTGCCAGGACGAGGCCCTTGCCCAGCGGGACACACCGCCCAACTAAGGTTAGTTAAGGTTTTTTGTCCGTGTACCTGTGTCAGCTGTGTCTGATTAAATGATTTTCTATTCTATTCTAATATTCTAAGGTTTATATAGTGTGTTGAGGGTAGTTACTCATTCCGTTCATCTGCCAGGACGAGGCCCTTGCCCAGCGGGACACACCGCCCAATACCTTACTAAGGTTAGTTAAGGTTTTTTGTCCGTGTACTTGTGTCGGCTGTGTCTGAATAAATGATTTTCTATTCTATTCTAAGGTTTATATAGTGTGTTGAGGGTAGTTACTCATTCCGTTCATCTGCCAGGGCGAGGGGAAGGGCGCGGGCGGCGGGCGGTTCTTCTCGTTCTCGAAGTCCTCCCAGGCTGCCTTGCGCTCCTCTTCGCTGAGGGTCTCTTCTTCTTTGTTCTCGAGCAGGGAGTCGTGCTCGTGGTATTTGTAGATCTGGAATTAGATTCTTAGGGTAAAGGAAGATATTTATATATCTATGCTAATATTATAAAGAGGAAAGATTTGATTGTTTGTTTGATTGAATAGGCTAACGAAACTACTGGACTGATTTGAAAATTTCTTTCACCATTAAATCCTACATTTTTCCTGATGAACGAAGGGTTATAGAATATTTTCAAAAAAGTTAGGGATTCGCATGGAAAAAAGATTTTGTTAAATATCCGTGGGAACCCGGGGCGGATCGCTAGCAATAAATAAATAAACTATCTCCACTGATTACTCATAAGTAAGTTAGATTTAAGCACGCCTCAATTTGCTTTTTTGACGGGTTTTTAATAAAATATGCCTTAAATACGTTACTACGAGTTACACTACAAAAAGTTGTCCTTAAATCTGAGATGCGTATTTGGGTTTAGCTCACGGTGTTTCTATGGAAACATTTAAAGGTTACATTTATAGCAAGGGAACTGATTGAAGTCTGACTTATTCCAGGTTTAGACCAACATCTAGACAGAACCAGCACGTTCAGAAGTTTGTTGTGAACGGAGTAACAAACATCCTTTTGTCAGCGTAGGATTCGGCCTAGCCGGATGCTAGACATGTTGAGGTGAGGACCCTTTTTTACCTATCTTTATTTTATTTTCTCTCTCTTCTGTTTCTATATACAGATTAGACTTATTTAGTTTGAATAAATTTTTTAATGTTTTGTAATTTTTAAAAATTTTTCTTACTTTGAAGATATTTGTCCAGGGTGTTCTGGTCGTTTTCTATGTGTAACAAAAAATATCTATTGTATTATGTCATCAGTACCCATAACACAAGCTCTGTTTAGCTTGAGGCCAGATGATGCTGTGATGTTGATGTTGCCGTGTGGTGCCGGCATAGAATTTCAGAACCCCAACTCTTCCCGTGGGTGTCGTAAAAGGCGACTAAGGTCGCCGTAAGTTACTACGAGTTACACTACAAAAAGTTGTGCTTAAATCTGAGATGCGTATTTGGGTTTAGCTCACGGTGTTTCTATGGAAACATTTAAAGGTTACATTTATAGCAAGGGAACTGATTGAAGTCTGACTTATTCCAGGTTTAGACCAACATCTAGACATTCTAGACAGAACCAGCACATTCAGAAGTTTGTTGTGAACGGAGTAACAAACATCCTTTTGTCAGTGTAGGATTCGGCCTAGCCGGATGCTAGACATGTTGAGGTGAGGACCCTTTTTTACCTATCTTTATTTTATTTTCTCTCTCTTCTGTTTCTATATACAGATTAGACTTATTTAGTTTGAATATATTTTTTAATGTTTTGTAATTTTTAAAAAATTTTCTTACTTTGCAGATATTTGTCCAGGGTGTTCTGGTCGTTTTCTATGTGTAACAAAAAATATCTATTGTATTATGTCATCAGTACCCATAACACAAGCTCTGCTTAGCTTGAGGCCAGATGATGCTGTGATGTTGATGTTGCCGTGTGGTGCCAGCATTAAATTTCACCACCCCAACTCTTCCCGTGGGTGTCGTAAGAGGCGACTAAGGGAAACACACCGGGAACGGGCAATTTTTTGAATAGTGTAAATTCCACTGATGAGGTATGTCTATATATACCTGTTTATCATGCTCCCTCAGCATCTCAGCGAACAGCCTGTCCTTAGGCAGCGGCGGCAGGGGGCGCGGGGAGGGCGGCTCCGCCTCGAACTTGTACAGCTCAGCGAGGTCGTTCTCCGCGTAGTGCCGGTCTATCTGCTGCTCGTCGATCACCCGCTTAGATATCGCCTGCTTAGTCACTTGGCGCTCGTAGATCTTTTCCTCCATTGTGCCCTAGAAGTAGATTAGTAGTGACTATTTGAATCCTCAAATTGCCTTTATTTTCCTCTGTACATTATTTTTGTTAACTACCCTCAAGTTTTTGATAATTTGCAAGAGTCCTGTAAGGTCTAAAAGAAATATACACTTTGATTTTGATTTTGTACCGAACTACTAATAATAGATTATAAGCTTTTGTTTCTCACCTGTAATTAATAAACTTCGGAGAAGTAAATAAATATCTTAAACCTAAAATTCTTTATTGCACTCACAAATAATCTATACTAATATTATAAGAAAAGATTTGATTGTATGAACTGAATAGGCTTCGAAACTACCGGACCGATTTGAAAATTTATATCACCATTAGGCTGGATTTAGTGCTCGACCGACGGTCAGCGCGTACCGTACGCGCTGATCGTACGTCCTATATGATCGTAGCTGTACGCGCGTAGGAATTCATCAGCGCTGCACTGTATTCGTTCATACGTTTTCATTGATACAGCTACGCTCGACCGACCACAGCGCTCGCCGTCGGTCGAGCACTAAATACAGCCTTAGAATCCTACATTATCCCTGATGAATATAGGCTATACCAAAGTTAGGGATCTATTGTAGTTCTAGTTTTTCTATATTATGATAAAAATTATAAAATAAAGTATGTAGTATATTGTATTAAATATAACAGTCATCTAGTACCCATAACACTCTTATACAAGTATGTATGAGCATGTTATGTATGTGTGTGTATGTTCAACAAAGATGAAAAACAATCTTACCATAGCCAGAAACCTATAAACATAGCAGGGCTTCTTCTGCCCGAACCGGTACACTCTGAATATGCTCTGCACGTCGTGGGACGGGTTCCAAGACACGTCGAATATGACGACGCGGTTCGCAGCCACCAAGTTGATGCCGAGACCGCCGGCCCGCGTCGAGATTAGGAACAATCTGAAACCACACATTTTATCACTACATAGTATAATACAAAGTCGCTTTCTCTGTCCCTATATCCCTATGTATGCTTAAATCTTTAAAACTACGCAACGGATTTTGATGCGGTTTTTTTAATAGATAGAGCGATTCAAAAGGAAGGTTTTCGTACCAGCATTGCACCCGTGCGAAGCCGGGGCGGGTCGCTAGTTTATAATACATCATAATATCTTTTACATAGGTTACGTATGATCTGATTTTATATAACCAAATAAATGAATGTCATTCTTTGTAAAGATGTGATTGTTTGGATTGAATAGGCTCCGGTACTGGACCAATTTGAAAAATTCTTTCACCATTAGAATCTTTATTATCCCTGATGAACATAGACTAAAGAATATTTTCAAAAAGTTAGGGATCCGTATGAAGTGTACAAAAATTTAAATACCCGTGCGAAGCCGGGCGGGACCACGAGTCATTTAATATATAATTCATATTCCATGGTTTCCTTTGCTTACCTTGCTCTAGGATTGTCTTCTCTGTTGAAATTCTTACACCAAATAGATCTGTTTTCACAGGAAGTGGATCCGTCCAGTCTAAAGTAGTCTACGCCTTGTGACCATGACCCTGGAAATAGATTCAATTATTAAATAAATAAGAGATGCACGTTTATTGAGAGACCTTAAATCCACCATTCACTAGCTGGATGCCCGCAGTTTCGTCCGCGTAACTCTCCCGTGAGTTTTCGAGATAAAAAGTCCAAAAGGAGTCCACTGCTGGACATAGACCTACCCTAATGAGCGCCATAGATGGCAATATTTATTTATTATTTATTCATTTATTTTTTGAGGGGTGATTGCTCAAAATCCCCACTGGGCATGCGGGTTGGGGATCGCAGTTAGGTGGAGTTGTTCTGCCCGCCCCTCGGTGAGTCTACCTTAGTCGCCTCTTACGACACCCACGAGAAGAGTGAGGGTGGTGAAATTTTCGGCACCACACGGCACAGATTTTCTCTTCACTGATGAGATAAAACGGAATGTAAGTAAACTTACCAACATGGTTACCGAGTTTCTCATCTATGCGTCCCTCTTGCGTCGCCTCGTCGACTTTGCCTAAGAAATGCTCAATCAGATCCAGTGAGTATAGAGATTGTGAGAACACCAGTCTGAAATAAAGGAAAAATAATTGAGTGCTGGATAGTTCTCACTTGAGACCAGTCTGTTTCTACCTGTATCATTTGGCGATGGAGCGGCAACTTGTTAAAATATGTAATGTCTGTCGTACACGACCTCTGTAGCGCGGTAGGCAGAATTTTTTATTTTTTTATGTGTCGCACTATAAGTGCGAATAAAATGAGAAACTGTATTCATAGTTGAAACACTAACAGCAGACTGTTGCTAACAATTTACAGATAGCTGAACTGATCCATATAAATACCAGTTGGAAGCCCCAAGACGCTGGCTGCATTGTCCCGCTGTATGACAATAATAAAGCCATTCACGGATACTTGAGTTTTAAGTACTAGTGTCAGTGTAAGTACTTGTGTAAGTGTAAGTACTAGTGTCAGTGTAAGTACTAGTGTCAGTGTAAGTACTAGTGTCAGTGTAAGTACTAGGTAAGTGTAAGTACTAGAGTAATTGTAAGTACTAGTGTAAGTACTTACAGCTTGTCCCCAATGGCCTCGCACTGCCGCAGTATATCGAACAGCAGCACCAGTTTGTGCGAGTTCCTCAGATCTTCAAGTTCCTCTTCCTCGACCATTTTGATCCACCATTCAGTGGGATTCTCATTCTTCACTTCCATTATATCGTCCTCTTTATCCTCTTCAAGGTCTATCTCAACTGAAATAACAATTACATGGAATATCAATATACAAAGTCGCTTCTCGCGTCTGTCTGCATGCTTGGATCTTTAAAAATACGCAACGGATTTTGATCCGGTTTTTTTTTATAGATAGAGTTATTCAAAAGTCGCTAGTATATAATTTTTAAGACTATATTTGTCGGCCTATAAGAGATTGATATACTTATTCGTAGTTTTTCATTTATTTTTTGCAAACATCTACATTATAAAATAGTTTTCGCTTTGGTGGTAGTTCGCTTCTAGGTAAGTACATGTACCCTGTACTTAGCTTTACTTATTTTTGAAATCATGTTAATACCTATCTTGTATGTGTTGGTGTACCTATACTATCTGTAGGCCAACCTATTATATATACTTACTGTATTTTTGAAGAACCGTCTTCTTAGGTTCCAGCCTCAAAACGTACATTCAGCAGTGGGCGTTATAGTGCTGATAAGAACGCTCTTAGATTTATTCTCCAGGGAACGTGTTATTTTTGTACAAGCGTAATTTTTTAATTGTGACCGAGACCCGGAATACTTATTTACTGTCTTTTTCCTCACCTGAACAGATAAGGGAGGGTCCAATACTGGACGCATGATCGCTATTCCTAGATAAGCTTATTGGCTTTTATCTTATGGCCACACATAGCCACACTAGACATGTGTGTTGTGGTTCGCAGGATAACCCTTAGTCGCCTTGTAGAGAAAGAGTCGTTTTCTATGTATAATTAGAAATATCTATCTATGTAATAATATTGCATTATGTATATCAGTCATCTAGTACCCATAACACAATTTCTGCTTAGCTTGGAGCTAGATGATGCTGTGTGGATTATCCGGCATTATTATATTAGTTAGGGTAGGGTGGTGAATATTTTAGGCACACACACGACGATTAAGTCGACTTACTTGGATTAGCCCGAGTGCCGCGCCGCCGCGAGCTGCCAGCTTCCTTATCCTTGGCCTTACTCTTTTTAGAAGCCTTCTTCTTCTTGTTTTTCTTCCGGCTATCGTCGCTCATATCAGAGAAATCGCCTGATGAATCTTCAGATGATGACTCCTTAAATGAAACAATTAAGGTTATTTTTGACCTGGCCAGAGCCTTGGTGCTACAAGATCTTTTTTATTGTATTTAAACGACACATATCAGAGTGTTAAGGCGATATGAAAATGAGCAGCGCGAACTGTCAATGAAATGTATATCTTATAATGTAGTTGATAAGTGCTTGAATTGCTGTCCTGATATTTTTATCGCTTACATACTTTGACAATGTTGTCAACTTAGAATATCTATTCAAGGTAAGTTCACATTATGACAATGGTTAATAGAATCAAAAGCTAACAACTTACAGCTGGTGTCGAATCGTCATCGATAAAGTCAACAAGAGATCCTTCTGAATCTTCCTCCTCTTCTTCTTTGTCTCTCTGAAAAAAGATTTTAAAATATTTGTTAAATTACGTTTGTCGAAAAAATTCAGAGCGACTGGAGATGGCTAGCTAATTGTACTGGCAATTTTTCCTGCCATTATGTGTTGGAATGAAGTGACACTGACACATCCTACTTCCTCCTAATATTATAAAGGCGACGGTTTGTGTCGTTGTGAAAACGTTTAGCTGAAGACTATACTAAAAGTACTTAATGGATCGAGATGAAATTTTGCACTAAGATCTGAACCTAGTTTACACGTAGCGAAGCTTCGGGCAGAAGCTCGTTATGACCATCTGACCACGCAGGTGATATGTACTTTGGCAGAGGGGAAAGTCCACCTATGCGAACTTCGGTCGCCGTTCTTCAGAGGAGAAACGACGCGTCGACTGAATATTGTCGTTACTATCTAGTATCAATGAAAGAGACGTCCAGTACCATATGGACACACAGATGATGTAGTTTGATCTTTACCAACAGGGTCTAATTGGCTGCTTCAACATAATGGGTCAAGATAGCCAAAATACCTTCTTTTGTTGCAGGATCTCATAGCGATCCGAGTTGTACTTTAAGACGAGCGGGTGTGTCCATATCCTCTGCAGCGATTGGAAATCAGGAAACAGGAAGCCGGAAGATTTGCCGGGAAGGGGCCTGTAATATAAACAATGTTAGTTTATTAAGAGAGCGCTTTCCTACATAATACTATTCAGATCATCATCACATTGATTGGGTGAGATTGTGGTCAAGCGAAAGTATAATGACTATTGAAAGCAAAATTTTGGATTACTTCATTTTGAGTGTGGCTTGTTTTGAATTCCTTATGGTACGCTTAACTTCAGCTCATTAGTTAGGCAACATCCAAACTGCAAGTGTGTAGCTAGCGCCACGATGATGGTATCATCATCGACACGCCAACATAAACAAGGTTCGCCGAATGCTTTGATCTTTTGTAGATTATAGCTGCAGTAGTTGCCGAGATATTAAAATTTGAAAAAATTACAGAAATAACGTTATCATAAGGGTCTGAAACCGTACAAAGAATGTAAATGTCTGGCCGCACTGCAAGCGCCTTGATATGCTAGTCTTGTCACCTGGTGTGTAGCGAGGCGACATAGTTTAATTATTAATAGCTTTCATAGATTACAGGTCAATGTAAGAAATACATTCGCTATTCTATGTATGTCTTACATAGTTCAATATTAAATATTATAAATCAATTAAATTTACAACAACAATTCATCAAGATTTAGAATCATGAGTTCAGTAAAAACAAAAAATGTCGACATCTGTTTTCGTGGCAACAGATAATTATGTTGGTATAGTATAATAGGCTTACCTCCGTGAGTAGTTGTCAAGGTAGTGCTGATACAGCTTGACTTGCACGTCGGTGAGTGTGATGAACAGGACATACTCGTGCTTGGGCGGGAGGAAGGGCGCCAGCACCCCGTAGTCTCGCCTCTGAAATATTCAGAACCAGCTTTTTAATATTTTGATTTTACATAATCATCTTACAATTAAGTTATTTCAAGTTTGTCTGGAAGCAGCGATTATTCTTCATTGGTGTTAAATAAAGCGTATTTTATTGTATTTCTTAAGGGTACCCAGTGGATCAGATTGAAATAAATTCCAAAATACCTTTTTTTTTTGTTCATTGGTATTGGATAGATCACGAAAAGTCACTGGTATAGACTATATTCACAAGACACAGTATTAATGACTGGTTGTGCCGCCAACTTCTGTTATAAATGGTAAGATGCTACAGAATGGTTTATTTATGTATGATAATATCGATTTGAGCCCGCAATGTTGGCGGTCTATCGCGAACTGGTTTGATACTCAATCATTTATTCCATTCTTTAGGTACATATACAAATGTCATATTAATTTAATTCATTTCACTATAGACCCTGCCGGGCACATAATAATGTATGGAGAGAAAGGAGGACATAGTTCAAAAATATTTGTTAAATTTAAAATATAGGTCACCGCGAGCAAATACGTATACAATTGCAAGCGCAGCTAAAATGCATATTTGCTGCGTGATTGAATTCGAGAATTACCTGAACTAACATAGGACTAACATAATAATAATAATAATGCCGGAAATTCACACAGCATCATCTAGCCCCAAGCTAAGCAGAGCTTGTGTTATGGGTGCTAGATGACTGATATACATCATCATCATCATCACCAGCCTATAACAGTCCACTGCTGGACATAGGCCTCCCCTAATGAGCGCCATAGATGGCATCATTATGTGGGGGTTATCGCCCATTATTCCGATATACATAACACATTATTATTACATAGATATATATTTTTATTAAACATAGGAAACGAAACATAGGCTGTTGATGATGATGATGATGATTACCTGAACAGCTCCATCCAGCATCTTATGCAGCACATGCGAGCGGCGCTTCATGATCTTGATGTCGTGGTCCGTGGAGTCCGTGTACTGGCCGTTGGTGATGGGGTTCACGAAGCGGTTCAAGTACTCGTTGTACTTGCCAAGGAGGTTGGGCTTCACGAACTGTACCATGCAGTAGTCTGGAAGTTCAAATGTGTTTCAATGAATGATGTTATGAATGAATGAATGAATTGAATGAATAGTATATTTATTTTCTCTTGCAAAAGATAATTCTTGCAGAATATGGCTAAACTTTCAATTGTTTAATGAAGAATTCTTTAGGTTTGGAATCAGGCCTATGTTCAATCTAATGTTAGCCATATAAATAACTCTCAAATGGTATGTAAATGTAAATGATTGGGCGTAGGCCTTGAAAAAGTAGCTGAGAAGACCAGGCGAGAACTTTGGTATCTTGTGCTGGTTTTTATAATTGAATTAGCACTGCCATCCAAAATAACAATGCTGCGATGCTACATAATAAGGTAAAATACTTTCCGCCAACCACATAAAACACTCCAAAAACGAGCCATGCGTTACGTTTCGCGCTAACAGGAATATAAGTGTTGCTCGACCCTTTTCAATGTATTTATTTTTACAAGTAGGTTAGCCTACAGATAGTACAACAAAAAAATACAAGATGCTAGGATTTTTTAAAATAAGTAAAGCTAAGTATATTAAACTCTTACAGGCCGACACAACATGCAACATGAGTATTGCTCAATGCTTAATCTTGTTTTTAAATTGGTGAACTAACATAGATCTGATCAATCTATTTGTGATAAGATAAGCTAGTGAGTAAAATTACTAACATTCTTTGAGATTGTTCTGCAGCGGCGTTCCAGTAAGTACGATGCGTCGTAACGTCCTCACTTTGTTCATGGACTGCGAGAGACTGGTCTTCTCGTTCTTGAGAAGGTGACCCTCGTCACACACAACCAGATCTGGACCTGTTGAACAAACGAAATTGAAGTTTGATGTAAAGGTGTATGATACGAATTTAATAAAATAAGGCTTGTATAATATATATGTAACCTTTCTATAGTTAATTATATGGGGTCAAGTCACCGTCTAAGTTCTTATTATGTAAGCCTAAAGAAAAGTTATTGAATCTGAATCGTCCTTGCGACAAAGACGGCCGCGCGCCGTCAACATATAAGAATGTAACTCGTGTGTTCATAAGTTTTGAGACGAACTTATTTAATTAATTTAAAAAGAAAGATATTCATGCAACCTTTTTTAAACTTTTAAAATTTAAAATTTCGAATGTTTTGAATCAGAAAATATATACATTTGAATATTTTTTCCATTCTCCGTGAAAATGGCGCCAACAAAAGATTTGCGTGCGACTGTAATTTCACTGTTTCAAGCAGGAAAAAAACCAATGCAAGTTTTTAGTGAAATCCAAAGTTTGGGATGTAGTCGGAACTTTGTGTATTATACCATAAAGAGGTACAAGGAGACCGGCTCTTTAGAAGACCGTGGAAGATGTGGCCGCCCGCGGTCTGTAAGGACGCCCGCCAACATCAAAGTAATCAGAGAGCGAATTCGTCGCAACCCTTGCCGGACTCAAAAGAAATTAGCTCTGCAGACCAACATTTCGCGAATATCGGTGAACAGGATACTTAAATATGATCTTAAACTAAAGGCCTACAGTTGAAGGAAAGTGCATTATATAAACGAGCGTCTTCGTAAATTGCGACTGGAACGATGTCGGAACCTATTGAAGAGACACGATCCAAAAAATATCCTGTTTACGGATGAAAAGATCTTCACGGTGGAAGAAAAGTTTAACCGGCAGAACAATAAGGTTTACGCCAGAAGTTCAAAGGACGTCCAGCCATCTGTACGCAATGTCCAGCGCACTCATCATCCAGCAAGTGTGATGGTTTGGTGGGGTGTTTCCTACGAGGGGGTCACTTCGCTTCATTTTTGCCAGCAAGGCGTCAAGGTGAAGGCACAAAATTACCAAGCGGTGGTTAAACCATTAAATGATACGCTATTCGCTGGAAAATACTGGGTTTTCCAACAGGACTCTGCTCCCTCCCATAAAGCTAAGACTACCCAACGTTGGCTGGAGGCCAATTTGCTAGGCTTCATTCGGAGCGAAGATTGGCCCTCGTCAAGCCCTGACTTGAATCCTTTGGATTATTCTTTATGGACGGAATTGGAGCTGATGGCATGCAAAAAGTCTCACCCAAACCTGGATTCTCTCAAGCGAGCCCATATTAAAGAATAGAAACGGATTCCCATTGAAAAGATTCGTGCCGCCATAGATGAATGGCGCACGCGTTTGAAGGCCTGCATTGAATGCAAAGGCGGCCATTTTGAATGATTTATTTTTAAATACAGATCTAGATGTCAGTAGTTTTAATTTTAATATCCAATAAATGAATACTCAACTTAGCTCCAAAAATATTTTAGTTTTACTGTGTCTCAAGACTTATGAACACACGAGGTATAAAAAGGGACATTAAAACTAGTGTGACTGTGTGTCACGATCTCATAGCGTTCGAATGAAACCAATGGTAGTGGTAACGATCGTAGCAAAAGACAAAGGAGGGTAAATCGGTATATCTGCCAAGACTTCAGTTGTTCCGTGATCATGGCGCATGAAACCGAAAGTACCGAAATATTAGAAAACTCAAAAGATAGTAAATATCTCGGAATAAATGACTTCAACAGGGAAAATGTATTAAATTCTATGTATAATAAACTACGTCCAGAAATAGTTCTCATTCATTCAAAAACAGAAGTAGATAAAACTGTACTACCAAGCTTTGATCTTTTTTATAATATAAATGAATTTAGGGATAGCTTATCGTCGTGATTTGTGATTTGATATACAGTTACATACATTAATTCTTAAAACTGATACTGAAACTATGTCCGTAGATTGCTCTGCCAATTATTTCCCGATATAGAAATTATATCGCTATTATAGAGAATAATCATGCGGTAGTCCCATAAAAATTTTCCGAGGGATAAGTATCTAGACAGATCTAGATAGACAGATACTTATTCCTAGGGATAAGTACTCGTCATATTCTACTATCCCTAGGGATAAGTATTTGAAGTCGGTTTTGTTACTTTCATCAAAACAATCCAATTATTCAGAACTATTTATTGTATCGTAGTGACAGAGCTACAATACTTTCGCAGCCGTACAAAACCACTGCTCTAGAACCCTAGAAGGAAAATTCCGTACCAGGATCCACTAGAGCCTCTTGAAAATTCTTCAACAACTTCTTCTTGAATTTCTTGTTGTTATCCGCGGAGAGATTCCGGAACATCTCGTACCCGAGCACGCAGACCCCGCCGTGCTTGTACCACTCTGAGAGTTGGAACGCACGCTCGTTGTTCTGTTTGAATCTGGAACGAGAAATAAACGTTGTACTCGTCATCTTCTACTATCTATGATATGTATGTCTGCAAGGAGGTCGTAGTTTCAGCTAAATGTTGCACACGTCATCTTCTACTATCTATGATAGTTGATTTACGTAGAAACACCATATTTGCACTTTAGCCAGCATTTTTACCTAGTTAAGCAAAAGCAAATCAGTACTCGTTTGACCGCCGCGTAGTCTCGTGTATCAAACAAAAATCAAAATCAATGTGCTTTATTTTCTTTAGACCTTACAGGACTCTTGGACACATCACAAAACACATTAGTAATACTGGAAAATAAAGTGACCACTTTGAATCATTGTTAACTTCAATCTTCTTAAGGTAAATAATATTGAATAGCTTACCTGGACAGTTCATAAACATCGATGTCTTTCTCCCGCTCAGCATGCTTTAGCCACATCTTGAATTCGTTAACCCAGTTGAGGACGGTCGACAGTGGACAAACCACTAGAACTCTCTCCACTTTCGTGAGGGAGCCGTGGGCTAGCAATGTGTGTGTTAGAGCTACAACCTGGGGAGAAGAGTTGGATAAGATTAGTTTTAAGCTTCTTGCTTCATACAAAATAATTACTTATCTTTGAAAGTTATACAAAATACTTCATCAACATCAGCCTATAATAATCAAAGATACCATTTTTGATTCTTTCTTCGAGATTACTCAATACTATTTTATTTATATCAAAGCTTATGCATTAACCAGGGGATGTTGATCCCCCTGCAAAGTATGGATTAAATCTTTATAGAATAAGAGTACTTTCCTGTAACGAATGGTTCAGAAATAGTTAATTTTATCTAGTAAGGTGAACACATACCTGTAGAGTCTTACCGAGACCCATGCAATGTGCGAGAATGCAGCCGGAACCTTTAGCTTTCTTTATGCGCTTGACGCTCTCAAAGCAGGCATCCCACATGAACTTTATGCCGTTGGCCTGAAAAGCGTAAACAGTAAGTCAAAAAGAAATTACCTATAAAATTGCGGATACCGATGCGTCCAATGTGGGAACGTCTATAGAATCAACGATGACAACCTTTTAATTTTTCATGATTTGAAGGAGCCTTAATCTGCCTGTGGGGAAACTTCGGTAAAATAAGATGTACTGTATTTCACAGTTAGTAAGATTAAACTTCCGCAAAGATAAAAACATTACGAGTTTTCGTTATGAAATTATAACATCGAAATCTTCCTGTCATTTCATAATTATTTTATTAATTGGAACCTAAATAATGTATAGAAGGAATGCTCAAGCTTTTCTTTATAATTATTATTTTATTAAATTAATTGTAAATTCCTTCTGATCTGTTGACCAGCTACATTACTACAATCTCACTTCTTGTACTTCGGAAAGCAAAGTTTTACCTCTTCCTGGTTTTTCCAGCCAATCACAATATGAGTTCTCATCACTCACCAACATGTGAGATTGTGGTCAAACGAAGGTGTATTCCCATAAACCCCTACCTGATGAGGCTTCAGCTTCTTGACGAGCCCTCTATCGACAGCTATCAGCGGCTCCTTGGTCTCGGGGTCGAAGTCAAGCACAACTCTGTCAAGCACCACTTCATCGGGTTTGCCAGACTCGTCGAATTGCAGGTTGTTGTACTGAAACAGTTAATGGACATAAGATAGACGAAGTTTACTTTTTTTGGGTAAAAACAAAATTACAAGTAAATAACCAAATTATAACTAGAATTAACAAGTGAAACAATTGAGCTGCAAACAGTCTGGATACAACTGATCTATATCAGTCGTAAGGATATTGTTATATTTTCTGGATCATACAATAAGCCCTGCCTGTTTCTGCCACATCTAGGACTGAATTTTGTCTTTTATATCTATTATATGATAGTATGTGGATTGTTCAATTATCTGACTCAGTAAACTAATATTAAAATGGCAAAAAATTACTGATTTTGATCGAGTTTTTTTGGCTATATATAGAGAAAATCGGTGTAATCTTTCTAATATTATGAAGAATTTATTTTATAGAATTTATTTATTTATTTAGAATTTATTATATATTTTTTTTAGAATTTATTTGTTCTTATTAGGAAAATCGTCATGAGTATTTTCTTTCAGGTAATTTCACATACAATAACAACCCCAACAACCACATCAGCCTATAATAGTCCACTACTGGACATAGGCATCCCATAATGAGCGCCATATATAGCATTATTTATCATTTGAGGGTTATTGCCCACAATCCCACATTCATAACCCACAATTAATAATTTTACATATTATTTGATAATTAAGGAATGTATACTCACCATTTTTTGCCTTTCCGCAATACGAGCAACTCGCTCCTTTTCCTCGCGTGCCGCTTTCTTTGTAGCTTCTTCCAATTGGCTTTTACCCATAACCTATAAAATCAATAAAATAATGTTATAAAACACAATGTTACTACTAGAATATGTAAGTACGCAAATAATAGTTAAATGATGGCGTCAGTAGCTAAACCCCGAAACGACGAATCACGGGCGCTAAATAAGATATAAACACACTAGCGTAGCGTAGCGACCCGACCCGGGTTCGCACGGGTGCAAATTATACATACCTTCCTCTTGACTCACTATCTATTAAAACCGCATCGAAATCCGTCGCGTAGTTTTAAAGATCTAAGCATACATAGGGACATACAGACAGCGGGAAGCGACTTTGTTTTATACTATGTATGTAGTGATTAGTGATATTTTGTTTACCTTTCGAATATTCTTCCTTCCGTGCTTGTTTTTCCCTTCATTCTCAGAGTCTGAGCCTGAGGCATCGCTATCGTCAATAGTTTTGATGCGACGACGCTTTTTCTGTTTGCTGAAACAACGAAATTTGAATTTATGTATTGTATAAAGACACAGGGGGGCGGGCAGCAGCGCCTTCTGCAGAACAACTACACCAAACTGCGATCCCAACCCGCATGCCCAGCGTGGGGATTATGGGCAATAACCTCCAAATAATGATGCCATCTATGGTGCTCATTAGGGGAGGCCTATGTCCAGCATTATAGGCTGGTGATGATAAAGACAAGGAATTTTAAACTGATTTTATGAATAAATTGCATTTCCCTTCGAATATGGTATTTGACAACCCAGATCGAAAGTATTATTACTATTACCAACATTATTAGATATAATAGTCTCGAATGCGTTTCATTCAACTTCTGTAAGCATTATAATGATATTTTCTTTTGTCTGTTTATGGCATAAAAAGCACACTCTTTGTTGTTGTCCATCTATGCTAGTTGGTCACTGTTTATTGACTAAATTACACATCATCAGCCTATAATAGTCCACTGCTGGACATAGGCCTCCCCTAATGAGGGCCATAGATGGCATTATTTATAATTTGGGAGTTATCGCCCATAATCACCACGCTGGGCATGTGGGTTTGGGATCGCAGTTCGGTGGATTTGTTCTACAGAGGGCGCTGCTGCCCCCACGGGAAGAGTTGGGGTGGTGAAAATTGTATGCCGACAAACGGACAACTGAAAATAATACAAATAATCAAATTACGCAGTATCAGAGGAATCCCCCGAAACGTCAGAATCGGAGCCTTTCTTCTTCCGCTTGGTTCGCTTGGTGACCTCGCTATCGTCAGTGTCTTCGGAATCGCTGAGCTTCGCAGCATGCTCTTTCTTGTCTTTCTGAGCGGTGCCGGCTTCTGAGTCTGATGATGCGATGGCGTTGGCTTTACGTCGCTTGGAGTTGAGCCTGGAAACACATTATAATTATCTAATATTTATTTAAAAAATAACGGGTATTTGAAGGCAATTGGCTATAAAGTCGGGTTTGGTTGTTAAGCTATGCCAAGATCGAGTACTCGCGGGATTCCCCGCGATTTATAATAAAAAAAATAGAATAACAAAAAAAATTACATTATTTCTTTGGTTCCTCTAATGTGGAAACACGATCGAGACAAAAACAAACTAAGTGCGCTTCCTTATACATAATTTGAGACAGGACACTTTAATCGAGATCTCAGGAATGACTTATGTTATGTGAGGAACGAATCGTAGGTTCGTCTTAGCCAGTTTCTTAATTAGCTGCATAGTTTTCTTATAAACGACGCCGTTCCAAAAACATGTGCTCTGTCCCGCTCCTATGAAAGCTAAATCCTATCGCACCTTATGTAAAGGATAGGCATAGATTTTCGCATCTTAAATAAGAATGAGAATGCGAACTGAAGGGCTACAGCTTGTCAAATATTCCAGATTCGTCCCGTCTTATACTACGTCCCCAGATGCATATAATGAACTTACTGTCCTTCGTCAGATTCATCATGTTTTTCCTCCTGTAACAAAAAATATATTATGTCATTAAGGACATAGGACATTATGGAGTAAAACAGTCATAATTTAAAACATAAAACACAAACTTTAGCAAAGCATAACTGTACACGCGCAGGAAAAATATTGAAATAAATAAAATAATAATTTCCAAATCAAAAATTGATTCGAATGCCCATGATACCCGTCCCGAAGTATTTTCCACCAGCTATTCATTGGTATTGTAACCACTTTATTACAACAAACAATTAGCGTTCTAGAGCCGAGTATGCACTTAACCATTTAATAACTTTTGAACGCTAAATTCACATCGTCATGATTTATACTTAGGTAGGTAGTTTCATTTTAGTTAAACAAGAGAAGTGTCGTCACATCATACAGCGAACAAAAAAATGTCTTGATTATGCCTGGAAAATAAATAAGGCCCCGCCCCGCACCGTTAGATGTAGCTCGTAATTTGTGATAGATGTGATAGTAAAGTAAGTGATCGTTTTCTATACATAATAAAAATATCTATCTAATGTTTGTAATATTTTGTATTATGCATACCCAAAACATCAAAATATCTATTACCCAATGCACAAGCTCTGCTTAGCTTATCCGGTCCAGCATTATTTAGGTTTTTATTTTAAATTAGAACACAAGTGATACTAGTGAAGCGTCTAGTCTAGCTAAAGCTTTAATGGCTTGATCGGGACGCAATACAATGCGGTATGCGGCGGCACAACCAACGTAGCGCGCTATAGCATCAGGGCGCAACGTCGACTGTGCAGAGAAGCAGTCATTTCATTTCCCCGCAGCTATCGAAGTAGCCGTTGTCTTCAAACAAATCTATTATCAAAACTGCACACCGCGTACTGTTTCATCAGTCACATTACCTCAGACACGTTTTTGATACCATTATAAGTCTGGCACCGCAAGCCGCATTGTACTGCGTCAAGGCTTTAGCTAGTCGATAGGATGTACCGTAAATTTTTTTTTATAGTCAGGATTTTTGATCCGACTTGTCAAGGATATCTACGCGCCTAGCTTCCATCACAGCAACCATTTTGCAGTGCGGTCGTGGCCCTATAGATTCCCTCTTGAGGATGTAAGAATAATCTCTGTCGATCCGATACAAGTGGTTGATTCAGATAATTCGTGAATGTACAACTGTTGCTATTTCGCTATTTGACTGTATTTTAAGAATATAAAACCAAAGATAATCAACGTCAAAAATAGTATGAGATAAGTTACATTAAGTATATTCAAAAGTTCATCTGAATCAACCTCAAGCTGTACCCTTTGACTGCAGCGAGTTATAAGGCCTAAGGTTCGACAGGAGATTCTTTAGATGTTTAACAGACATGATAAACCTATGTACAACCTTTCTGTGTACTTTACGTACCTTGTTAGATACAGAAGAATCACTGTCTTCCAACAGGTCATCTTTCACCAAATGCTGCAGCCCTCCATTGAATCCCGATATGGTCACTGATGGAAGATCTGGAAGTTTTAACATTAGTTAAGCCAGAGGGGAATAGCACGTTCAAAAACTAACCCGATGGGCCTAGTAGACAACAATGTTCATTGTAAACGAAAAACCTTGAGCCTCAATGACGAACGAGGAGATAAAAGGCATATAAAGTATGAATTTTAAATTATTTTAACAATTGAATAGAGTAACAGCTCTAAAATTAAAGTTTAAATAAATGATAAACTGACCTTTCCTTCTGGAAATTTACAGAAACCCCATTTCTTGGCTAAAAATTTCGAGAATTCCCGTTTCCAAACCCGTGGTAAAAAATATCTAGCTTTGTATTATAAATTGAAGCATATCAGTTATCTAGTACCCCTAACTCAAACACTGCTTAACCCAAGCTAATCAGAGCTTCTATGACCCCAAGGCTAGAGGTGCTGTATGAATTATCCAGCATTATTATTTGTTAGCTAATATTCCAGCGAAGCCGCGCAGAAACTCATAAGTAATTCATATTCAAGTACATACCTTCATCTTCATCGCCAGCGCCCCCGTCATTCGAGGCGGCATCAGAGCTAGATTCTGCTTTTAAAATCTCCTCTCCACTGATAGCGGGCGCTTTAGCGGACATTTTAGTTTTCGCTGTTGAATTCGAGCTTTCCGTGTCGTCGTCCGTAGCGTCAGAGTTTCGCCGCCGCGACGAGTACAATGTTTTGAGGTTTGTTAGCCTAAAAAATAACGTTTCTAACAGTGACGCCAGGTTTGAGTTGCATTACCTGGTTTCCTTTTACTTTCTATCATGACTCTATGAGCCGTCAGTGGATGCGATTGAATTAAGTCAGGGAAGGGTCATCTATAAATCTGAGTTTACTCAAGTAACTGAGGTTACGTTAAGTCCAAAGTATTAATTTGAATTCATACAAAATTATGGTATGATAGGTAATTTTATTCAATGTTTTAATTTTAAGAAAACTGGCAGCTTAAAATTATTGAGGTACCTATAACAAATATGAATACATGAAAACTACATGTACTCAGACACTCTATATTTACAAATAATATTTACCCATCAATATTGTCTTTGTGGTCCTGAGCATCTGAACTGAGGCTGCTGCCAGGCTTCGACTTAGAACGGACCATCTGAAATTGTCACATTTGACTTTGATTTTAATCTATATCTTGACAAAAATATATTATTATTTTAGTAAATAAAGATTTACCTAGGACTTCAAAACCTAGATTCATTTACTTAACTTGATGTCCCAAGTATGTAAGTGATAGTGTAGTGACTCAACTAATGAAAAGACAGGTTTTTAGTTAATTTGTATATTTAACAACTAACTTAAGTTGCTATGAATATAAATCTTTTGTAATGTTCAACTTATCTCTAATAGAAGTGACTATGCTGCTGCTGTACTTTACTTAGAACCTAAGCTTTATCATTAATGCTCAACCTAAGTTAAGGCTATTCTATTTACAATTGAATTATCAACATTCACAATCAAATGCAACATTTAAAGGACAGGTGACAATATCATGGATTCCATGAATTAATTTCTAGTGAAAATTTATAGATATGAGAGAAAACTTTATGCCTTCTGTGACCTAACCTTGCTACTACTGGATGAAGATTTCTTATCGTCACTGGAACTGCTTTTCTTCTTCTCTTCCTCACTGTCAGAGCTTTCAGCATTGTGGAATTTTTTCTTCCTTTTAGTTTTCTTTTTAGATGAATGTGATCTGTCTGATTTTGAACTGCCTTGCATGATGTTTGGTTTTACTTTAGTTTCATCGTCCGATGCATCTTCAAGTAATGTTTTTTTTATTTCATCTAATGTATTTTTGGCAAGCTGTTCATTCTCAGCCTCAGAACCGGATGATGAGTACCTCAGTAATGCATGCTTAGCTTGGACACTCTCACGGATTCGTTTTTTTTGAGATTGGGGTGTAGCTGGTTTGCGCTGTCTAAGTGGAATTTCGTTTTCATCATCTGATGAATCATTTAAAAGGGATTTTTTAGCATTTCTTTGTTTCTCAGGTGTTTGTAGAAGTGGTACTGCTATGCTGTGAACATTATCTGAAGTACTTTTCAGTACATCCTCTTCATTACAGCTTTTATCCGGAGTATTGTTCAAATTTTTAGTGATAACTTCTGAGTCAGCGACAGAGTCATCTTTTCTAGTCTGTTCAATTCTATTGTCAGAATCTGAATTGCCTTGCAAATCATTTTTAGCTGCTGCACTATTACTAGGCTTGCTTTTATCAGAAACATTTTGATTTGATTGTTGATCTTCATTTCCTTGTGCATGCTGCTTTTTCTCAGCACTATCCTCATTTTCATCAGAGTCAGAATCAAGAAGAGCATTTTTTATTTTATCTACTGTAGATTCAGCTGCCCTCTTATTTGATTCAGAAATGGTGTCAATGTCACTGTCCGAGTCTGATTCTTTCAGTAATGAATGTTTAACTTTATTAGCCTCAGCTATCAGATGTTCATCTTCAGAGTCAATGTCCTTAGATGTTTCAATTAATTTATTTGTGTTATCTTCCTTACTAATCTCATTATCTGGGGAAGATTTTATTTCATTTTCAGTTATATCACATATTGTTTCTTCCTCCATAACAACTCTTTTAATATTAATTGTGTTCAAAAACTGTGCATTCAATTTAGGCAGCCGAGTGATATGGACAGAAAATTCTTTACACTTAAATGAGCTGACTTCCTTTCTCTTGGCAGCCCAAAATTCCTCATTATGTCTCTTTGATGTCTGTAGCATTTTGTCTTTTTTATTAACATCAAATTCCTTCTTCTTTTTGATACATGGTTTAACTTTTGGTGTATCAAGCGACTTAATAACATTCTTAATAACATCTGGTTTTAATAGTTTGGTCAGACTAACACATTTTAACATTGGTTTCCTAACAGAATCCTGTTCAATATTTTTGTCTGTTACACTTTTTACCTCACCATTTATATTTTTGTTGGTGGTTTGTGTTGCATTTTCATCATCACAACCAATATTATCATCATTGCCTTGACTTGTTTTTCTTCTTTTACGGTCTTGTTCTTTATCAGAGTTCTCTGTTTCTTGTCCAAACTCACTGGTTTTTTCATTGTTGATGTCATTTGGTTTTTTTTTCTGTTCAATATCAGAATCCTCAGAATCTGTATATATTTTCTTGTAAACTGCTTTACTGTTTCTTCTAGTATTTTCAATAGAATTACTTGGGTTCTCGTTGTTCAAGGCTATAGAGTCAATATGTTTTTCTTCTAGTAGTGCCTTGTTTGCATTTTGTTGTTCCTTTTTTCTCTGTCTAAACAATTTACAATCATGATAGACAGAGTATTTATCTAGCATTTCTAATGACATTTTGCTGGCCAGAACTTTAACTGATTGGTAATGTTTCAGTGATATCTTAGTTTTAATTTTAAGCTTGCGAGATTTGTAATCAATGTAGTGATATTTCGGTTTGTCATATTTTTTATCAGTTTTTGAATATGATTTCCCGCCCGATGACGCTTGAGAAATGTCAATTTGGTTCAATATCTTGCGAACACCGGCTTCTACATTACCGAGAGATTTTTTGGAAAGCTCACATATAAGTAGAACTTTATCTGCCGCTTTTTGCACAGCAATGACATTGTTTAGTTTGTCTTTTCTCTTACTCTTTAGAGAATCAGATCGAGTTCGAAGATTTGACCCAAGCTTTGATAAATAGTCCATAGCTTGACACAACACATCTTTCACAGGTAATTCGTCCGCCATTTTCCAAACACTGGGCGGTGCGGATTTTCAATTCTTGACCCAATTATGCACCCAATTTTGCTTGTTGGAAATTGAAACGCCTCAATCATGAAAATATCTTGGCCTAATATAAATTCGTCAAACTAAATTTCATTTTCATCTCAACTACAATCCGAACGAAAATGAACGAGTCAATCGCACCTATGCACAATAAAAAAACCATAGACAAAAATAAAAACGTTCCTTTTTTTACAATGGGACCAAATGAACGACTAATCAGATTCCTTTACTGAAATGGAAGTATTTACTTTTCAAATTATTAATCTTTACGGGAGTTCGGAACGAATGTTGTTTTATTGTAGTATTGTAGTATCAATTTTTTAGTTTTATAAATTTCTCATGATAATTATAATCCGGTTGAATAGAAAACAGCAATACTTGAAATGGAACGCATTGAAGAAACGGACTTCTGAATTTGGTCGTCTAACAATCAATATACATAAATACACTACAGAAAATAGCGGCAACTAAATACACAAATTATGTATTAGCTACAGCGTTGTTCTCAGGAATGCTACTTTTAGCCAAATCTATAGCTTTTGTCATTCTTCGCGCTAACGTCTGTACAGATCATTAGCGTCACTATGGTGAATCCAAGAGCTTCAGAAAAAAAGGATTGTGGCAATAGTTTTTTGTACTCACCTTTCATGTAAATGGCTGATCCAGCGTTTTACCGAGTCCTACAAAACAAATGGTTTCAATTTTGAATGCCGCACATGATAATACACGTTTTTCACTGATTACACGTGAAAAATAGACACATAATTACACTACACGACCGAAAAATCGGCAATTTACGCAAGGTAGGTAAACTATCCAAAACAGTCGTGAAAAAGAACCATAGACTAGAATTGATGAGTGGCTAACTTGACTCAGAGACTTGTAGAGAAAAGTCAAAAAAGTGCTTTTTTTATTTCGGGGGGAGTGAACAAGAAAGTCTTTGTAACTCGGTCGTAAGGGATACGAATGTTTTTCCAATTTTCCCGGATCAGAATTTTATAGAATAAGTACGTCATACATACTATAACGTGTGATGTTCTAAGCCTTGGACGAACGAGAATACCTCGTTTAGTTAATATTTTAAGAAATAAAACTAGAAGACAGACCTTTTAAAAATACTTTACGCCGCTAACTCGACGAATTATAAAAAATAACATTTAGTAAATTCTGGCTTCTACAGAATCAGAATAATTTTTATTGTGAACTGTTGTACAGAAAAGATCTTAGGTATAAGGTGTACCAGTTTCAACAGCTTATCATTAGCAGACAATACAATAATACAGTTTACTAAAATAAAATCTAGGTAGATAGATATATCTAGCTATATTTGGTATGCTTTATAGTTAATAGAAGGCACAATGCATTCCAAAGAAATTAAAAATAAGAACAATTTACATCTACATTTTAACAAGGTGCTATTAATGTCAAAAAATTCTTTCAGTGAATAGAAAGCATTCGATTCAAGCCATGTTTATAATTTAATTTTAAACATGTTACCATCTAAGCGTTTAAGTTCTCTAGGAAGATTATTGAAAATTTTTATGGCTTTGATAAAAGTGCTTTTTTGATACATATTGTTATTTACTTGAGTCATACAAATATTGAATTTTATTTGGGCCTTTGAGAGGAGGCACGGACAGATTTTTTTTCAAAAAAGTAATGCTTATTGTTCTTTACAAAAATACAGATTTCTAGAATATAAATGGAAGTGAGAGTCAGTATTCTTTCTTTTTTTTTAAATATTACGGAGTGAATCAAGTTCAAGTTAAAAGCTCTTCAAGTTAAAAATACATCATAATGATTTCTTTTGCATAATAAAAGTTGTTTGGATATCAACAGTGTTTCCCCAGTAAATTATTCATTATTAGTTATAGTTATTAGTTCATTTATATAGAGCAAGAATAGAAGGGGTCCTAGGATTAGTCATGTCCAATAGCAAAGTTACGCCAAGAGATTTATTATTTAAACCTTCCCATCAGTATTTAATAGTTTAAAAATAGCTAATGTAGTATTTTAGTTTTTTTGAAATCCAAATTGATTTGGGTCTAGAATATTGTTTTTTTTTTTCTATAAAAGATAGTAATCGCATACCTACCTATATATAATTTTCTCAAATATTTTAGAGAAACTTGGTAAAAGGGCTATAGGCCTATAATTACCCATATCCGCTTTTGATTCTTTTTTATGAAGTGGCTTTATCGAAGCTTTTTTAAGTTCTTCGGGAAATATACCAGTTTCAAGAGTAAAGTTAACTATGAAAACTAATGGATCTACAACGTAATTTATGTCTGCCTTTATGACTTGAATTGGAATGTTGTCATGTCCAGAGCTTTTTTTATTTTTTAACTGTCTAACTAGGTATATCTATTATTTCAGTTGCATCTACGGGGGCCACACAAACAGATAATTTCAGCCTATACTGGCTTATACCTATTTATCTCAACCAATGCTAGGTGGCTAACAGCTGTGTCGAAGCTTCGTTACTCAGACTTAATTTTCTACACTATCTTAACTGAGCTTGAGTAAGTTAGTGCAATAAACAGGGTAATTTGACATATCCTCCAAGGAAATTGTATTGATTATTTTAAAATATTATATAAAATTAGAATTTCTAGTGAAAAAGCTAAATCCGAAAGTTACTCCGAAATGGAAGTCCATGGGGCAACAAGGCGTAGGTTGATACCGAAGCGGATTTCTGCCAAGCTACCAAAATTTTGAAGATTGCGGACAACGGAGCGGAGTGGAGAGATGGCGTGCAATAATCGCAATAATGAATGACAAAGAAACTAAGGTGACAACACTGCGATGACAAAAGGAGAAGTTCGCAGCATTTTTGCTAAAACTCCAACAAACGTGATGCAAACAAAATAAAATTTGGATTTGCAATGCACAACAAAATTAGTTTTAGTTCCGTTTCGTGTAAATTCCTAAAATTCACCTAAAAGTAGCTTTTTGTTGTATAACCCTGAAGTAACCATTATAAGCTTGTGATGATGATGATGATGAACCAGGCAACGCTGGCAATATTAGTACTACCAACTTCACTTACTGTCAATGTCAAATAGAAATACTTCAAAAAAATACCTGCCTGACTGATTCGTCAATAAATTTCACTTGGTGGAAGGATTGTGTAATAAAACAATAAATAATCATGCTTAAAGTAATGCCTAGAATTACTTTGAGGGGCACGTTCCTTAGACCAGCTGTAAGGTTTTGTAGTGAAGGTCCTGGTCAAAGTTCTTCACCGCCACAGACAACCGTGGCCGACAATGTGACTGGCCTCAGCGATGCTTGCATACATCCAGCAGCCCAGCCTGTCGGCCCTAATGTGGAGCCGAACAAGAGTGGAGCCTACAAAGTTCCGGAATACTTTTGCTATGACAGCACAACTTACTTTGAAGCTGAAGTTGAGATGGCCAAATACAGGCTGCCTCAACCATCTGCGCTGAACAGAATTGAATCCTAAATTTAGACCTATTTATTAAATGTAGCTATTGCACCTTGAACTTTTATATGTATAAACTTTTGTTGTGTAAAATAATAAATTCAATTTACTATGTTACCTCCAATGTAGAAATAATCTGAAGCATTACCTATTTAATTAGATTTACCTAGTTGTTAGACATAAAATTGTTGCTTGAAAATAGTACCTACCTATGTTCAAATATATGGAAATGGAATTAAATACAGTTCTTTTATTAGCTACCTATACCATACTGGAGTGATTCTGCTATGAATTTTTAAAATCCTTATGATGCAGTGTGGAATGTATCTACATTCCATATGGCCTGATCATAAGAAATAAATCCCACTAAATAAACATGAAATAATGAAAATAGTAGAAAAAAGTTACCACAAAAATATCTTTAAGCTTCACAGCGAGGCAGGGTGCACTACCAGCTAATAATAATATAGTTATACTTTGAATAACAATCTTAAAAACTGCACACTGCATTGTGTCTCAATGAGAGATTTATATTTAATTACATGGGTAAAATATAAAACCACTTCTGAGTAATGAACTTTAATTTATTTGCATATTAGCCCATTCAATATACATACCTACAACTAATTAACACAAAATGCAATATTTTAAAAGTGAAGAATATCTTTAGACACTTAATTCTCTCAGTACAATATAACCACAAATGCACTAAATAGCAACTGAAGTAGCGCCGCTGATAATTACAGCAGCTTCATCAGGGGTAAGAGCGGTCGCTGGCTCCAGGCCATCAGCGCACACACTCTCGTCCTTATGTTACTTCTTCTTGGTCAGCTTTTCTGACAAGTCGTCAAAGGTAGGATCCTGAAGGTTGATCATCAAGCTGTTGCCTGGAAGGAATACACGGTTCTGGGATTGTGCAAGCATTCTGGAAATGCTTTGGGCTGCACGGATTTTACGGAGCTTCAGGTAACCAGGATTCATGCCCATGGCTTTGCCCAACATCTCTGCAGCTTCTGCCTCTCCCTCAGCTTGTACAATCTTTTGCTGACGCTCTTGCTTAGCTCTTTCTACAACGAAAGCAGCACGTTGAGCCTCCTGCTGTGCAACTTGCTTGGCCTCAACAGCAGCAGTGTATTCCTTGCCAAAACTCAGCTCAGTAAGAGATACATCATCCAAGATAATATTGAAATCAGCCGCACGCTCAACCAATTCCCTTCTGATAAGGAGAGACACTTGCTGACGCTGCGTAATGAGTTGTGAAGCATTGAACTTGGCCACAACAGACTTTAGAACTTCATTACAGATGGATGGAAGCACTTTCTCATCATAGTCAGTGCCAAGCTGCCTATACATAATGGAGAGGTTGTTAGCATCCGGGCGTGATAAGACTCTCAATGAGATGTTAACCATTTGCAGGTCCTTGGAACCAGTAGGAGAAGAGATTTTGCGAGGCCGAGATCTGATGTCGTATATGATGGGATATTGAAACCAAGGAACACGGAAGTGCATTCCTTCAGTCATAACGTGTTGTTGTACTCCTCCTATCCTGTTGAACATGATAGCGCGGTGACCACCCTCCACGGTAAATACAGCTTGGGAAACAGCATACGCCGCCGCACCTACGACCGCCGCAACTTTCAATCCGATTCCGAGTCCAGGGGGCCCCCCTTTCGCAAATTTTCCCGCCATGTCGTTGATTTTACTTTGAGCCATGGTTGATAGCCAAAATAGTTAGGATTCCACAGTTTTGGTGCAGGTTTTTCACTATTTTCTAACCTCTAATCGGTAATGGAACTTCTACCAAAATTGTGCAATAGTCAGAGACAATTTTTTATTTTCTAGCCACTGCTAGCTAGGGATGCTACTTTATTAACTTTTGATTGAACGAACCAAGCAAGGCCGAAAACAAACCTCGGACATTTCACACAACCAAGATAATTTTCGGATTATTATCCCTGGAACCCTACACTGATTTTACCAGGCTGATTTTGCTACACGAGGTGCTGGAGAACTCCAAAGTTAATTTATTTTGAAATGAAATCAGTTTTTAAAATTATTTTCTTTTGGCATATTTTAAATTGGTGTTACAAGCAAACTTCAATTTTGCTCTCGTTGACTTGCTGTCTTTATTTTTTGTACAGAAACCACAACATCCCTGGGTGTGATCTCCCATAGTAGATCTTCGATCCTGCATAGGGTTTTTTACGATCCCGGGAGCCATTTCTCTTACATCCCTCCTAAAATATGGCTTCAGAAATATAGCTATTTGCATCAAAAAAATCGTTATTCGCGACAGGAAGGTCGTCAAAATCTTAAATCTATAATCCCATCTGGTACATCATTCGATTCTTTAGCTATCAGCAAACAATTCACCAGTTTCCTCTATCTCTTCATCCTCAAATGCCCTATCCACTATTTTGTTGATTTCTTCATCTGCTGAACTTCAGCTACTTGAAACTTTGGCAGCACTGACTAGAAACTTGCTAAAGGTGTTGTATTAAAAGTTGATCTCCGCTGGCGGAGTAGCATCCCGAAATCCCAAGAGAAACATTACAAATGTTTCTCTTGGGATTTACCCCGCCTGAAGCGAACGAACTGAGAACTAACCCACAAACTATATACTACAACTAACCTTACACTGGGCTGCTACAGTCGATGGTAGGCCCTAGGGTAGGTAATTGTTGATATGGGCACAAGAATTATTTTACCATAACTGTTCTTATGTTGCCTGAAATCCATGATTTATTATATAATATAATTCCAAACATGGAGAACTTTTAAAAATTTTGTTACTTGAAATTGCAAGTCACCCAATCTATTTTACTACGTTGTTCTTGGTGGTTTGGTTTACATAGTACATAAATATTTTCCGGCTAGTACCTACACACGCCGCCGTGTGGTGCCGGCATAGAATTTCACCACCCCAACTCTTCCCGTGGGTGTCGTAAGAGGCGACTTAGAGAAACACACCAGGGGGCGGGCAGCAGCGCCTTCTGTAGAAAAACTACACCGAACTGCGATCCCCAACCCGCATGCCCAGCGTGGGGACTATGGGCAATAACCCCCAAATAATGATGCCATCTATAGCGCTCATTAGGGGAGGCCTATGTCCAGCAGTGGACTATTATAGGCTGGTGATGATGATGACCTACACACATCTATATTATGTGCCTACACATTTGATTTGATATCTCAATCAGTAAAATGGCCGTTACCTTCGAAAATTTGTTATTTCAATAATAAATTTGTTATTTTTATGATAAATTTGTTGACCATTATAATATAACCAGTATCATGAGTAGAGTCCAAAACGGGTGAAAAAAAAATCATCAAATTTTTTATATCCAGTTTTTCAGGTATATTATAATAAATTTTAATTTTTACCCTAATAGCTCTTCATGTTGTGGTGAAAACTTCGCTTCCAATGTCTCAAGAACCTCCCTATCCCTATGAAACCAGAGACATGAGAAACAAAAACATTATGTCAAACCGTTAATGTGTCAACCGAGGATGTTCTAGTGTACGTCAAACGTGCAAAATATTTTGATTTTTCTCATCTCGTTCAATTTAATTTTGCTAGTTTGAGATTTATGTACGCTTTATAATTGTTCAGAGAAATCAAAGCATAATCAGATAGAAAGTGGAAAAACGGATAAGAAATTGTTACAAGTATTTATTGAGCTGGCTGTCGGCCGCAAATAAATTCGGTACACTTCTTTGTAAGATACAAAATAGGTAATACGGCGAAAATATTGATGATGGATTCCTGCTCTGCCGTAGAACAAGATCTAGATATAGCGTTGGATAAATTTAACTCTCTAAACGATAATGCTAATCGAATGCTTCAAGATATCATCGATCAAGTCGAAAGTATTAGACGGGAAATCTCGAAACGTAAGTACTTACGTATGCCTTTGTTCATTTCTCAGTGCAATGACTTGAGTTTTCGCATGGATTTTCAATCTTACAATGCGAGCACCACAGCACATGCATATTGCGTTTTTTTATTGGGATAGGTACTCTCAAGGTCATTTAAGATTACTTGGAATAGGTGTTCTCTGAATTGGGATCATTATAACAGTCTTTAATAATTTGCCCAATAACATAAAATATTTTGACAGCATTTTAATGTATAAAAATATGTTGAAAGCACATGTCTATTTATACTATAGAATAGTTTAATTATGACTATATAACTAATAAAAAATTTATAGATTTCATCAGTCATCATCATAATAACTTTAGTTAAGCCTCAGAGCCCAGGAGTTATTTAAGTAGTTAAACTTATACTTAGTACATTTACTGTTATGATTTCTATTTTAAGTGAACTGTAAAGTTTTTATGAGAAAATTAAGTTCTTTAGTCCTAAAGTTGCCAGCAGTGTAAGATTTTTAGGCTAGCACTTATGGTTTGATCCATTCAGTCCATTTACTTGAAGGATAGTCTGATAGACTTTTATGCAATTGTGCATTTTATGAATTAATTCTCTTTCAGAGCCACCTGATGTCCCTCTGACCAGTCCGCAATCATGTATGGTTAGTGATGTTGCCAACACTATCAAGCAGTCAGTGTTCCAAATGTCTACTGGTAAGATTTAGAGTTATATAATGTTAGTTTACTAGGTACTTAAGGTTAGTTAGGTTACACTTTTTACCAATTAATAAGAATGTTGCTGGTTACTTCTATTGGGTCAGAAGCAGGTACTATTTTTTTATTAATTCAGAATCAGAAATATTTTTATTGTGAACTGTTGTACAGAAAAGATCTTAGGTATAAGGTGTATAGTTTCAACAGCTTATCTTTAGCAGACATACAATAATACAGTTTAAAATAAGATCTAGGTAGATAGATATATCTAGCTATATTTGGTATGCTTTATGGTTT
Organism: Eupithecia pulchellata; assembly: GCA_963931895.1. Taxonomy (NCBI): domain Eukaryota; kingdom Metazoa; phylum Arthropoda; class Insecta; order Lepidoptera; family Geometridae; genus Eupithecia; species Eupithecia pulchellata. Next base: position 4,091,976 of record OZ007532.1, read on the forward strand.
ATAGAACAATGCATTCCAAGAAGTAAAAAATAGGAACAATTTACATCTACATTTTACAAGGTGCTATTATTGTCAAAAAATTCTTTCAGTGAATAGAAAGCATTCGATTCAAGCCATGTTTTTAATTTAATTTTAAACATGTTACCATCTAAGCGTTTAAGTTCTATAGGAAGATTATTGAAAATTTTTATGGTTATAAATAATAAAAAAATTGTTTATTTAAATAGGCAATTTAATAAACTTTATTATAAAACATGTTAGACAGACAAATCAACGATGATAATGTTGATTTTAAATAAATATTTTTAAGTCAAAGCTAGAAGGGTTCAGTAGAAGGGTTCAGGGGTAGGTAGGAACTATTAATTATTCTGCGAGGGGGATACCAATTATTATGCTTCATTCTGTTTGAACGACCGGCATATGTATGGTAGTTGATTTGTCTGTTTCCATGTAGCACTGAAAATACTAGTCTAATTGTATCAAATGGTGTCATTTAATTCATCTCGTTACATTGTAACCATCAGGAACTGTGTTTTGAAATGGAGTTCTAATGAGACTATTCTGACACTGGTCTAAGTAATGGTCAGAAATCTTAATATGATTAAAACTTGCGGGGCATTGTTGTAAAGACCTTTGTTTGTTCTTTCCATAACTGTCTCCAATATAAATAAGCAGTTTTTGTAAGCAGTCAATCAAAATCAAAGTGCTTTATTTCCTTTAGACCTTACAGGACTCTAGGACACTAGTGCACAAGCTCTGCTTAGGCTGGGGCTAGATAATGCTGTGTGAATTGACCAGCAATACTTATTTAATTGATAGATATACTGTAAATTTTCAGAACATAGAGAGTTGCATGCTACAGTTTCAAGGGTGGGCAAGACAATTGACCGCTCTTTCTTGATGGATTACGCAGCAGTGGCCCCGCGGGCAGAAGTCTTCTGTACCGACTCCAATAGACCTCTGATGCACCAAGCTATAGCCCAGCATTTGTATAGACAGGTATTTTTTTTAAACTATTCAGTTGAATATAATTTATGTGATTTTTGTTATTATAGTGTGTATAGGTCGCGTCACGTAAAAAGAATGCTGGAAGAAAGTGGAAGGGGTATGTTCGCGCATGGGTACACTCGCGCACGACAGTACTAGGTATGCTAATTTGCTAAGCCTATTTTTTACTAATATTTCGTATTGGTTATTAGAAAAAGTTAGATAAAATGAAAGACATTTTCGATTCAGTTTAGAATGTTTAATCTAATTACAAAAAAAATTTTAATGTAGCAAATCCATTCATTAGGTCGTCTTGGGTGACGCGAGAACTAGATGACGACGCGACGCTCCTATTAAAATATCAAAGGCATTATTATCTGCCTCTCATTTCATACAACAATATTCTTCAAAAATATTTTTTCTTTAAAAAACCTTTCTTAAACTTTTATGCGCGACGGTATTTTGACGAGAAAAGTGACGTTAACACACCTTTGAAAGCAAATGTCAACTGACGAACCAATAGCGCAACGGCACGCATGCGCCGCGTGACCCGCCCGCCCCGCGCACCACCGCTTACCACCAAATAGACCTGGAAATCGACTTCTGCGCAGGTTCAAGGCCAGCGTTCTTTTTACGTGACGCGAACTATAAGCCTCTGAATATACTTATTAGATCATATTTTATTATGAATATCAGATTTTTTATAATGCTACTTTTTAGTGTATTAAATTGGTTTCATCATCGAGTACGTATCCAGTAGAGTTGAAATGTCAGATATGATTGTTAAGAAAATATTCAGCCAAAAAGTACACAGAATAATAAAAAGTGTCAACTGTTGTCATTGGCCGAAGCAATGTCATTTGATAAAAAGGGATGGGGTAAAACTGATTCTTATATCGATGTTTAGGCGAGTTTCATATTTACGATTAATGATTTTTAATAAAATAATGCTCATTTGTTTATGTTTTAAAATTTAATAATGCTACTTTGTTTCATTTAATTAATATTTCACTAATAATAATAATGAGTACAATAGTATTATATTATATGGTGTTATTATAAAATGTCTTTTTTTGAAAATTTCGAGAAACGACGGTGTCTTACTTCGTCGGAATCCAGTTTTATCGTCTTGTAAGCTTTGCCAAATATCTTTCTATATAATGTTCAGTAGGAAATCTTCGAAAAAATTTAATCCGATGTAATAACAGTTCCTCAAAGTACAATAAAATTCTTACGGGACCCTTCTACACACAACAATCAAAAAAATCTAGATACAAAAAAGTATTTCAAAAATAAGTTTACAAATAGCTAGCAATAAACCTACTCAATCGTTCAAATATCACAAGCTAAAACATTACATCTTAATCGGTATTGTGTGATATCATGCTTGACCTGAAATATCGATATCGATAGCCTGAACCAGTAAGTTCCTTCTCTAAATAAGTAAGTGCTAAACCACAGACGGGTTACAGAGATGCGCGGTTTTTGTATGGCGCCTCTACTGGATATGTACTCGATGGGTTTCATTAATTCAATTAGACTTTTTAACAGCCCATTTAGCTAGACGGACTCAAGGAAAAATATAATCAGTGATGTCATGACATGAGATAATCAATTTCACCTTACTTCTTATTTTATAAGAAATCTGATTGTTTGAAGCTTATTTTGAAAGCATAAAGAAATAAAGTTAAAAATTTTATCTGATCAGAATTATGGCACATTTCAGATAATGACTATATTATCATGTCTATTGCCGAATTTAAATCGATTGACATCCAACAATACTGCTAAAAGTCATCAAATAAACCCAAAACCAAATATACAATAGCAGCGCCCTCTGTAGAACAACTCCAACGAACTGTGATCCCCGCAATCCGCATGCGTGGAGATTATGGCCAATAACCCCCAAATTATAAAAAAAAATATTTATTTATTTGTTAATAGACGAACAGCCTATGGCTGATGTGTCTATATCATACAGTGTTGAATTCTGTTATTGCGTCACATTTTTTATTTTGATATTTTTGTCTCGTAACCAGTGGTCGAGTTTATTCTTGAAAGCGTTTATTGATGTGACTGCTATTATGTCTCCACCGGCTGATGTAATTGTAATTCATCAGGGTCTGGAAGAGGTCGGCGACGCTTTCGTAGCGGAAGGCGAGGTGACGGGCGTGGAGCGCGCGTGCACATTCGCGATCCTGCAGCGCTGCGCCGCGGCTCTGGTCGAGGGGGATCCGTCTTTAGCGCTGGAGTGGGTTGAGAAACGGGCGGACCAGTTGACGCATTCACCGCTGCCGTTTGCGCTGCATCGGATGCAGGCATTGAAGGTAATACTATCTGATATAATCAACATCAACATCACCAGCCTATAATAGTCCACTGCTGGACATAGGCCTCCCCTAATGAGCGCAATAGATGGCATCATTATTTGGGGGTTATTGCCCATAATCCCCACGCTGGGCATGCGGGTTGGGGATCGTAGTTCGGTGTAGTTGTTCTGCAGAAGGCGCTGCTGCCCGCCCCCCGCTGTGTTTCCCTTAGTCGCCTCTTACGACACCCACGGGAAGAGTTGGGGTGGTGAAATTCTATGCCGGCACCACACGGCATCTGATATAATAGCTATAGTTTATTCTGGCTTATTTATACGCCATTATATAGTCCGCCAACGTTGTAGCTATAGATTATGCCGGCTTATTTAAAGCCATTATATCGTCAGGAAATGTTCTTTATATTAGTTTTTTACCATAACAGTTCGAGAGAGATCATCTTTATTTCCATTAGGTGAGATCGAGGCCAAACGAAGGTTTTACTACATAGTATAAAACAAAGTCGCTTCCCGCTGTCTGTCTGTATGTCCCTATGTATGCTTAGATCTTTAAAACAACGCAACGGATTTAAATGCGGGTTTTTTAACAGATAGTGTGATTCAAGGAGAAGGTTTATATGTATAACATGCTAGTCTACCATGCAAAGTTTGTGTATACTAGTCAGGTCATTAGGAAGGACCCGAATTTATAGCTACAACACCGGATACCACATCTTCCCTTTCCATCAGGTGAGATCGAG